>JALMQS010000070.1:11427164-11494188 GCA_024734495.1 Forficula auricularia
ATTGAGTGGTTTAATTAAATAAACTGCTAAAATATACTATAAAATCTTTATAAATAATATATCAACATATGTTGTAGTGCCTGTACCTTCGTTACGAGCTATTATATTTCTAAATGTTAACAAATTTCTCTAATTTTTGATTTGATTTTAAATCCGATATTTTAGTTTAATAAGTAGTTGAAATTATTTTGATTATTATAATATAATTAATTTGGATGACAAATGAAAAAAACTTTTTCAACATGACATATGACCTATCTTCGATTTATCTCTGTATAGTATACTGATTAACTAAGCCTATATTAATAAATGGTCTGACACGCACTTGGCTGTTTTTCGAAAAGCATTTGATTAATAACAAGAACATTTTCCATTCTGTCCTCTCCTAACTTCTGTTGTTTGAGATTTCAGTTCTTGTTACTTTTTGAACCATGAAGTTCTAGTAGCATATGCAATAAATTCCTTTAAGTAGGGGTATCAACTAGCTTTATTAACATCTTGTTTTGAACCATTTATTATTAGCTTGTATCGCCTTGGGCTCCTTATAATTAAAATAGGCGTTCGATCCAAGAATAAACGATGATAAATGTTGCTTTATTGATGATTGGTTCAGGTATTTTCAATATGCCAAGTCTCGTAGACTAGTGGGTAATATTCGCGTAAAAGTATTAGTAGCATCATCAAATATCCTGATGAACGATGTATTAAGGCTTCATTTTTTAAATTAAACATTTCGGCTATCGGCAATTGATGAGGTAATAAAAATGTTATTGAAATTAATTTCTCATTCAAAAATCTTGTTATGTTAAAACATTAAATCTGTATATATATATATATGTAGGTATAGTTAAATTAATTAGAACGTTAGACGATTCTGAAAGTATAGTAGGTTTATTTATAAATACAGCCAAATAATATACAGAATAAGTTGCAATCATTACCTGAAAATATAGTAAGAATTGAATAAGAGTCCTTTCATCAATATACACACTCAATTGATGTCATAACATGTGGTCTATTAAGAGTGAACATAGTTGAGTCGAGGACACTATGCAATACTACCAACCTCAGATAATTTAATATAATTTATATAAGCGGGAGATACAATTTACACCTCCCTTCGTTCGGGAGTCTTTTTCCTAGGAAAAAGAGTAAGGAATTAGTTTTGATATATGGAATCGATTTGCTTCCTTCCCTCTTTTCTTGCTGTTAATTTCATAAATCGTATCAGAAATTTTCTCTTTTATTTCATATGGTCCTCTTCTGACTTCGTCTAATTTATTTCTATTTAATTTATTTCCATTGGAGACATAAACTAAATCACCCTTTTCTAATTTGTATGTTCTTCTCTTCTTATCAATTCTTAATTTGTTTCTTTGGTGACTGATTTCTGAATTTTTGAAAGCTTCTTTTCTGATTTCCTCAAGGTCTTGTTTTTCTTTTTGTATTTCTTTTGGAATTATTTCCGATGTTTCTCCTATTAATAATTCTGCTGGTGAAAATTTTGTTGAGCTATGAATTGACTTATTGTATTCCTCGATGCATATCTCAGCAATTTTTGTCCATGGTCTCTTGTTATTATTTTCATTTATTTTACATCTGATCCGATTAACTATTGTTTGATTCAGTCTTTCGTTCATTCCATTTGATTGGGGACTATCTACGGCCGTGAAGATTAAATTAATTTTCTTTTCTTTCATGTATTCTTTGAATTTTTTTGATTTTAATGAGCTATATTGATCTACCAATAGTGTTTCAATTTTGTTTTCCTTTGTTACTAAATTAATTAATTTTATAAAATCTTCTGGGACTTGACTTTTCGATGTCATTATCCACGCATATCTACTAAAATGGTCTATTAATAGATCATGTATTTTTTTTGTGGAATTATATCCTTTAAATCCTCCAATTGTGTCCATAGACATTATATGATATGGATATTTTGCTGGTCCCAATCTTGATAATTCACCCAGAGGTTTACAACTTCTGGATTTGTTTTTTATACATATTTCACATTTTTTGCAGTAATCCTTAATGATGCCATCCATCTTCTTAAAATAATAAAAAGGTCTTATCTTATTTGCTATTTGTTTGTAACCTGTATGTCCATAGGATTTATGTATTTTATCTATCAGATTTATACCAAATTCTTTAGAGATGTATATTCTTCTCTTATTTTTCATGATTTTAAATTTTATGTTTCCATTATTCATTGTTCCTTTTGTATTCTTAATTTCTTCTTTTATTCTATTTTGATCATTGATTATTTCATCTATTTCGATCATATTCACTATTTGAATACAATCTTCATTATTTTCGTTAGTTTCTAATATTGGGTTTCTTGAAAGAAAATCTGCTTCTACATTATCCTTACCTTCTCTATACACCACTTTAAAATTATATTGCGATAAATAAAGCATTAGATCACCTATTGCTTCATCCGTTCTTGCTTTTGTTTTTAAGTTTACCAGCGGCTTATGATCGGTAATGACAGTAAATGATTTTCCTATAAGTAGGTATTGCCAATATATGATTGCCTCTTTCATGTCTAAACATTCTATAAACATCACTTCTTTCTTCATTTGACCCGGTGTCAATTTTTTTGAGAAATAGCCCACTGGATGTAAGCTTCCATCTTCTTGGACTTGCTTCAGCACTGCTCCTACTCCTAATCTGCTTGCATCCACCTCTAATACTATATCCTTTTTATTGTCAAATATAGCCAGAACCGGTGGTGTTATTAGATATTGCTTTGTTTCCAGAAAACATTTTTCGCATTCTTCTGTCCATTTGAATTTGGAGTCTTTTTTTAATAGATTGTAAAGTGGGCTCAATCTTTGTGTACAATGGTCAATAAATTTTCTGTAAAAATTTATCTTTCCAATTAGTTTACGTACCATTCTTTTATTCTTGGGTCTTTCTAAATCTTTGATGGATTGTAAGTTGTCCTTAATAGGGTATATTTTTCCGTTTTCTATAATATGTCCAAGGTATTTTATTGAATGTTTTGCAAATTCGCATTTTTCCATTTTTATTTTATATCCTTGTTTTTTTATAACTTCAAATAATAGTTTTAGATGTTTCATATGTTCTTCAAACGTTTCTGAGAATATTAGGATGTCATCTATGTAATTTACACAAAATTTTTCCATATTGTTTCTTCTTATAGTATTTGCCAAAACTCTTTGGAAGATCGCACTACTGTTTTTATATCCAAATGGTAACACTCTCCATTGCCAATGTCCTTTCTGGGTCACAAATGCTGTCTTCTTTTGATCTTTTTCTCTTATAGGTATGGACCAAAATGCTGAGTTCATATCTATTGATGTGTACCATTTACATCTGTTTACTTCCATAATTATATCATCAATCTTTGGAAATGGTTGTGCATCTGGGATTACGATTCGGTTCAATTCAGAATAATCAACACATAACCTTGTTTTTTTTCCTTCTTCTCTCTTGTAAGCTAGTGTAACTGGGGACGCATATGGGGAATCAGATTCTTCAATTAATTTATTCTTCAGTAACTCCGTAACTTGATATTCTATTTCTTCTTGGTCTCTTGGTGAACACTTATAAGGTTTTTTTGCTATGTACTTATCTTCTTTAAGTTTGACTTGTGCTTCAAAATCCTTAATCTTGCCGACATCGAATTTGTTTTTTGCAAAACATGATTGATATTCGTTGATCATGTTCTTTAGTTCTTCTTGTCTTTCTTTATTTAAATGATCGATATTTATTTCTTTGTTTTCCATAATATGTGTGTTTGTTTCCGTTTCTTCTTGAGATTCGATTATTTTTTTTTTTTTGAATCTTATTATCATCTTTTATTTCTATTATTTTATCAATTTTTCTTTGTTTTATTTTCAGGTTTTCATCTTGAATTAATTTGAATTTTTTTATAGCATCAAGACCTAGTAACATATCATAATTAAATTTGTCATTTTTTATTACTATAAATTCTAGTTCATCTTCTATTTCTCCGATTTTTAGATTTAATGTAGCCCGGGTTTTATAAAAATCCATTCCACTTATAGACTTTAATAAGCTTTTGCTATTATATAATTTTGCTTTAATTGTTCTTATTAGCTTCTCGTTGATTAATGAGCACGTCGACCCATTATCGTAGATAGCTTTTATAAGTTTATTTTTGTCTATAATTACCTTTATTTTGATAAGTGGCTGTGGATTGGATTTTCCCGGGTTCAATCGTTTTTTTGTTCGTCCTCTGATATTTGTAAATATTCATTTTCCATTTCTTCCTCATTTAAATTTATGCTTTTCTTTATGGAAGCTGTGTTGTTCCAACATATTTGGGTTGAATGGAAGCGGTTTTTATATCCTAATTTTTCACATATTGCACATGGTTTTTTGTTAGGTATAGTTAATTTCTTGAAGTCTTCTTTTTTTGTAACTTCCAATCTTCTTCTTTCGAATGTCGAATTATTTATTTTCTTTATTTCTATCATAAGTTTTTCGATCGATGTTATTTCTTCAATATCTAATTTTTCTTGCATGTGGATGGGAAGGCCCATTACCATTAGATTGATTTTAGAAGTTGTAGTCATCTTATCTTCTATTTCTGTACATAGTTTTTCCTTAATCAATAGATAATCTATCAAAGATCCTTCTATGTATTTGTAATTATATGCTTTTCTAATAGTTGACCAACCTTTTTTTGAGAAGTGGTTTAGAAATGAGTTTTTCCATTCTATCCATGTTGAATTTTTTTTGTTCTTGCTATGTAATTCATACCAAATTTTTGCTGTGTCTTCCAAAAATTGTTCCAAAATTTCTATTTTTTGTTCTTCTTTCATGATTTTATGTCTGGAGCATTCCTTTTCATACTTTTCTATCCATTCACTTGCATTATTTTTCTTATTATTAAATTTTTCCAAGATGAAGTTCTTTTCAATTTTTTTATGAATATAGAATTTTTCTTCCAGTCTCGTTTCCAGTTCTTTAATTTTTTTTTGTAGGTTATCCTTCTCTTCTGATATTTCATTGTACTCCTCTAAAGGAATATTTTGGTAGCATACATTCTCTCCTTCATCGAAATAATTGTCTATTATATCCTTATTTAATTTAAGACTTACTTTTCTAAATCCATTTATTGGTTTAATTGCTTTAATAGCATTTATAACAATATTATTTGCCATTAATACTTGATGGTTTTGAATATCTCTGTTCTCTCTTGGAAGAATATACCACTGTTTTTTGTCCATTGATACTCCAGCCAATTCAAAAAATTTTTCTTCTTTTTTCACTATGTGTACGTGGAATTTTTGGGTGTCCATGTTTGCAAACGACTTATTCAATTTGTAAGAGTGTGGATTGGGTAAATTGAACTTTAGACGATTCTGAAAGTATAGTAGATTTATTTATAAATGCAATAGATAATATACAAGATAAGTTATAAATGATAGTTACCTGAAAGTATAGTAGAATTGAATAAGAGTCCTTTCATCAATATACACACTCAATTGATGTCATAACATGTGGTCTATTAAGAGTGAACATAGTTGAGTCGAGGACACTATGCAATACTACCAACCTCAGATAATTTAATATAATTTATATAAGCGGGAGATACAATTTACATATATATATATATACCTACCTGGAAGACCGAGCTTGTTCGGGTTTAGTTAATGCTTGACAACAACACGCCACAGTCCCAATAGTTCTTCAAGGCCTTTGAGAACAATGAATTAAGCCAACCCATTGTCTGTCTGGGTACAATAGTAAAAGGAAAACCTTTTTTAAAACCTTAAGAATGGAATTTTTCTACCTGAG
The DNA here is from genome assembly GCA_024734495.1 of Forficula auricularia. Taxonomy (NCBI): domain Eukaryota; kingdom Metazoa; phylum Arthropoda; class Insecta; order Dermaptera; family Forficulidae; genus Forficula; species Forficula auricularia. The sequence continues at coordinate 11,432,961 of JALMQS010000070.1, forward strand.
AATAATTAATTTGATTACGATAAAACCCATCAAAAACAATTTTGTCGAATATGAAATCGTGACAGATCGAATTGTTTGTCACCCCAAAAACCTCCTAACCCGTGAATTTCTTCAAAATCGGTAGAGTCGATTTCAAAATAGAACCAAGATACAATATATATATATACAATTTTTGCTCTTTTAATAAGAGTAGATATACTCAAATATTATTTATTAAAATAGTCTTTACACTAATTATTCAGAAATTAATAGACTGATTTTGGAAAAATATTTGCTCTTTATCGGAAGTATAGTTAAAAATTACACTATAACGTCTTTAAAAAGTGCTTTATTTAATAAATTTCAAATTAAAGTAAATTGTCTCATTTTACTTCACCTACTGAACTGATAATATCTAGCATATTGTAATCATAAATTAAAAAAAAAGATTTTTTCAAAAATAGTAAGGTGTTTTGATTAAAAAAAATAAATAAATAATAAAGCGAAATCGTGTTGTTTTGGTCTACAAGAAAGTTTAATATAGTGAAGATTTAAAAAAAAAATTATTTTAGGAGATACCCCTAGTATAATTATTTTGCTAATATATATTTATGAGTAATTACATTAGAATTTAGTCGAGTTAGCTCTAGCTCAAAAATTAAATATCTTTTTTTTTATAATGATATTGATACAAGAAAAAGTTGCACCAAAAAGATTCAACCTGTATAGTAACTCAGGCTCAAATTCAGAATGAAGCGTTGTTAAACATTTTAAAGCCAAGGCTGAAATTTAGTATAGAGATCTTATAGGGTCTATTAGGGTTCCGTTTAAACTTAAAACAGGACCCTATTAGTGTCGATACAGTGTCAGGCTACAAACTTTAAATTTACAATTTTTATGTCTGATAATGAAGATCAAACCTTCAAAAATTAGTCTCTAACAAATAAATATTTAAAACACGTTTCACTGAATACCTTTTTAAGTGTTTATTTTCAAAAAATTTTAAACGAAAATAAACACCCAAAATGAAGCGAATTGTCAAAAATGAAGATACTAGACTTTTGGACCAAACTCAACCAACATCAGTAAATTCTAGTTGACACAAAGATATTCAGTGAAACGCATTTTAATTAGTAAGAACCCGTTCTTACTAAAAAACGGGTTTTTACTGCAACATATATACGTATACATTTATTTATATCAAATAAAGGACAACCTCATTGATTTCTCTTAATGTATCAACAAATCAATCTGCATCTCTCGGCAAAACAAAATCTTTTCAATTTAAAAAAATAATCCGGCCAAATGCAAGTCGGACTCGTATACCGACTGTTCTATATTTTATATGTTCCGAAATACTTGAAATATCATCCCCTCTAAAATTATTCAAACTCCGGCGCCTATGCATATATGTTTGTTTATTTGTACTAAGCAAAGGACTACCTCATTGATTTCTCTTCTATTTTTTTACTTTCACATTTATCTTCATAGAATATAATGTGGAAGTATTCCGATGCCCTGTCTAGGTCCTGACTCTTTGAGAGCTTGTATCTCAGAGATGAAAAAGTTAATTTCATTTTGTAACTTCTAGGTGGAAGGAATTGATGCCCTTAATAGTTGGAAACCGGATTTAGGAAATAAAACCGGATATTGTATAGGCTAAAAAGGGGCCAAAAATCCATTGGTCAGTACGTATGTATGTACGTACGTATGTACGTATGTACCCCCCTGCGTTTTGCAACCATAAGTCTCGAAGCTACGAAATTCGAAACTTAAGCTCGATATAGGCTAGAAGCAGTACAGCAAGGATTTTAAAAATTTGAGGAAATAAAAAAAAATGAAATAAAGGAAGGGGGTATGAATTACTAGTGTCGCGATGATTTCAAATAAATGAAAATGTGAAAGTCGTGTGGTGAATACACCAGTTGATTTAATATATATTCTATATAATGAAAAAAAAAAATGATTTTTTTTTACACTCGTTAGCTTATATATTCTGGATAGACAGGTTCCTCGATAATCTATCAGCTTTACTGCCTCCCTATGGTCATTTTATATTCTCAATTTCCAAGAAAATCTTCTATTTATAGGTATTTTCTCTTAAAAAATATATAATATAAGTATATGGCTTGGATGAATGAAGGCAAATCTCTGCACACAAAAGGATGAATGTCCTCCTCTGATTTGGCTTATTTAAAATGAATTTCAATACGAGAGATAATCCCTCTCTTCGAGAGAGGCACTTGTGGAATGAATACAGGTCCCTCCCCCCATTTAGGGGGTGTTTCATGGGCAGCAAGTGTTATTTGGTGTTGCGTGGACAAGCAAGGACTTGAGCAAGTCGTTGCCATGGAGACACTCCGACCCCCCTTGCCCCCCTTTCGGTGAACTTTCGCAAGGAAATCCGCATTTAATGAGACTCAGCCTCTCTCTCTCTGACTTTATGCGATAAAATGGAAACGAGGAGAATGCATATTAAATGGAAATTCAGAAGAGAGAGAGAGAGAGTGGTTTATACTGGCCCAGGCCAATTAGAAAATAGTGGTAGAGAAAATACAAAATCAGTTTATGCTTTTTTTTTAAATATAATAATGAATAATTTTATATTGTCTTTTTAACAACACGATAAATACCTTTCTCAGAAATTAGTGTAAAAAAAAAGATGAATGTAATTTCTAATATTATTAATACAATAATTTTAAATATCCCCTAATAAAATAATGAAAACCAGAAAAAGGAAAACTTTTTGAACTTCAAATTCGTGAAAAAATAAGCTGACGTGTTCTGATGTGGCCAACCACTTGACTTTACCATACAACCTGGCCCCTAAAATTTTTTATAATCATGTAGGGGGGGGTGAATTTTTGCATTTTTATACTCCTGGGGTCCCACTGATTTGTATACAAAATTTGGTTGAGTTTGGTAAATGACCAAGATTTTCATTTTTTGAACCCCCATCTCACCTTGACAAAGTAGCAAAAATCTCATAGAGTATAATAAATAATCTTTGAGTTATTTTCCTTCAGAGTTTTGTTTTTAAATCATTTAGCACTTCAAAAAGTTTTAATTATTTAAGAAAATGGAAATATGAAATGAAAAATAATAAATCCTCGAAATTTCATTATTTTTTTGCGTGAAAGTAGAGGTTATAATTTTGCTCTTAGAGAATTTTATTCTTGAAAAGCAGCTTCATGTATAGGTATGTAAAGGCATATTTTCAAAAATTAATTTAAAATTAATTATAAAATCATTCGAAAGAAAAATATTTTTTTTGCTTTTTTAATCATAAGTTCTAAAGCTAAAAAGACTAATCAACTCTCCACATTGGAAATAAATTATAAACAATTTAACAACAAAACTAACTTTGAATATGAGTTCAAATCTATATAAATAAAAATGTACTGTTACGTTGAAGGATCTCGGAAAGTTCTTCTCCGATATCTTTGAAATTTTCACACAACATTCCATTCAAATACACGAATGTATTTATATATAGTGTTTTTATAGATATCACATCTGTGGCATGTAAAAATATTTTTTCGAGGAAACAACGCCAGTGCCTCTCTGGGGGGTAAAAGGAAACAACCAAGATGGCCGATAATAGATTTTTGGAAATTTTTCAACTGTCAATTTTATTTTTGGTTAAGGGAACAATTTTGACAAGTAATATATAATTAATTTACTGTTTTAATACCTATTCTATAATTATTTGCATTTTCAATTTATTTTCAAAACTATTATTATTTTTTAGGGAAATGTTATATCGTCTTAAAGAGTTTTTCTTCGTCTTTCTATTTATTGAGTAATATACGTGGTGTCTTATTTTAAAAAACGAACTTTTGACCCCTTTTATGAATAACGGAAATAATAGTAATCTTAGCACGCCCTGTATAATATGGAGTCAATTTTTCGGCGTAAATTAAATACTTGGGGTGTGCCTAAACTACCACCAAAATATCAACTTTTCATGAATTGAGGGCACTAATTTATTTAAGTTTAATTAGGACCATGTTTTGGACCATATTTAACAGAAATTATTTTTTATCTTAAAAACCGATAGAGATAGGTATAGGACAATATTAACAAAAAGTATTTTAATAAAAGGACCGTTCTCAAAACGTGTTAATATACGGGGTGTTACATTTAAAAAAATAAAGTTGCTACGACTTTTCGATGGAAGCGTCGCAATGCTGAAAATATTTTAGATCGATAGAACAGGTAAGAAAATGAAAGATGCTAAATTTTCAGAAAAATCCTGCGTTCAGTTTTCCATAAACGTCTAGCCTGCCATCGACCGTGAATCACCTTTTATAGTCATTTATCATTATCTATATAAATTTTAAACATAAAACGAGACGCTCCCCGCCAGGGGCTAGATGACGCCTGGGCCTAGACTATAAATTGTTAATGAAATCACAAGAGTGTGTCTGCTACTAGATCCGAGATGGGATGGATTATTTTTAATTATGTCAGAAGGATTGTTTTCACCCCCTAGGGAATTAGCGATGAGTTCCCACCTCACAGGATAGCCAATTGCAAATTTTGACCCTCTGGTTCGATTCTCGAGGGGATGGATGATAACAACCCTTCTGACATATAATTAAAAATAATCCATTCCATCTTTGATCTAGTAGCGGACAACCTTTGTGATTTCTTTTGAAACTTAAAAAGACTGATTCTTTTGGCAATTTCATCTCTTGTTTATTCTTATAGAAAAACACCCTGAAGATAAATTTATTTTCAAGAATCTATTCAACCATTCAAAAGAACATATATATGGGTGTGTGAGCGCGTTGATGTCAAAAAGTAAGAAAAGAGAAAATATGACGGTTGTGGGACTTTGGCCCATGACAGGAATAAGTGAAGAATAATGTTCAAAACGTCAACCCAGACCGACAGCAAAGTAGTAGATGTACTATATATATATATATATATTTCACCCAGTAAATTCTAAAAATAAAACCTGCTAAAACAGAGAGAGAAATATTTCGAGTGGATTATTTTAGCATTGATTATTCGGCCTTTAAACTTTTGAATTATAATATATGTGGAGGTGGTTTTAACCAATCAATAAACCGGAAACATTTCATTCACCCTTTAATATAATTAATTTTCATTTTTGCTGCTTAATGAAATAACTGATGAAAATTTCAATTTACATTGGTAGATATATACAAGGCGCAAAAGTAGATTATGCACAATGTTAATCACTAAAAGCAAATATTAGCTCGGAACCAAAGGTATTATGTGAGGTATTCCACGCCAAATCGAACAGTTTTAAAAATTTTAATTTTTGATTTCCTTCATTTTTTGACACTTTTGAAATTTTTTTGATCACTGGTTTAAAAGATATCGAATTTTGGTTTTTAGCTCATTACTTCTACAAAGATGGTCTGAATACAAAATTTTTGTTTTTTTACATACTTTTTAGAAAAAAATACAAAAAAAATATTTAGAGTGTTTTTATATGCTTTTTTGAGTTTGAAATTTTAATTTTGTTTTTGAAGCTGTGTGTACTGTTAGATTTTTTTGATACTTTTTTTATTTTAAACTTCTATTCATTCTACAAATTTTAAGACCTGGCTGATAGTGGTCCTATTATAATTACTATTTTTTTCGATTTTTGAAAATTTCGAAATACATTTATTCACTATTAATCTATATTAAAACCACTTTTTGGTATTGAGTTCTCTTTTTTTATCTATTTTGAATTGATGTTTATCGTTAACAGGTGTTTAAAATAAATAATTAGTATTTTAGATTGTTGAAAGAAAATCGAAAAAAAATAGTAATTATGATAGGACCACTATCAGCCCGATCTTAAAATTTGTAGAATGAATGGGAGTTTGAAATAAAAAAATTATCAAAAAAATTGAAGAGTATATAGGTACAGTTTCAAAAACAAAATTAAAATTTTTAAACTCAAAAATCGCATATAAAACACTTTAAATAATTTTTTTGTTTTTTTTTTCTAAAAAGTAGGTATGTAAATAAACAAAAATTAAAAAAGAATAAAAATTTAATTTGAACCATTTTTGAAGAAGTTATGACCGAAAACCCGAAATTTGATATCTTTTAGACCGGTGATCAAAAAAATTTCAAATTATATACCAGGAAGAGTTTTTTGATGGGTACTAAAAAATGTCAAAAAATGAAGGAAATCAAAAACTAAAATTTTTCAAATCTTCCGATTTGGCGTGGAATACCTCATATATAAAGAGAAATCAATGAGTTTGTCATCTGCTTGATGTAAATAAATATATAAGTACCTATATCTATATAATTTATTTGTCTGAGACTATAGTTTCGAAGGATTGATCTTCATCATCAGTCTTTTTAATTAGAAATATTTTCACTGTCATTTCTCATGGCTTCAAATACCTGATTGGATTTAGATAAATTTGTTTTGTCCTATTATCAATATAAGTAAGCAGGTCACTGAACAAACGATTTATAGTATATCTTAATTGATATGTTTATTTCAGTGTCCTTCAATATTTGTCATCCCGCGGAACCCTTTTTTAAGTTAATTTTTTTATGGAACCCCTCGTTAGTAGCATACCCAAATTTTATTTTAGGGGGGGGGGGGGTTGTATTCTATAATATTACATGTTATGATCAAGGTACGGCCCTCACTTTGTTATGAAAATTTTATAATATAAGATATAAATTTGCATTTATTCAAACAAAAAGATAAATATTCCATATAAAATATAAAGAATTTGTATTATACATCGAATTTTTGCAATGAGTCGCGGAACCCATAAAGTGTTTGGGGTGGAAACCTACGGTTCCGCGGAACACAGGTTGAAGAACACTGCTCTAGGGTAAAGTACTTTAGAATATAATTTTGCTAATAACTTTATATAACCTTTTTTGTGGTCCTTAAATTAGAATTTAAAATTTCATCAATATTGGTTAAGCCATTTTCAAGATAAATAGAAAAAACTAAAAAAGTACTTAAATAAAGGACTTATGTTTGTGGGCCAATATGTATAATCATCGATCCATTTTATTAAAATAATGGTAGGTTTTCAATTTAATTTCAGTCGGTTGAACGGTGTAGAAAAAACTGTCGTCAAAAAAAGAGTACGAGATCTCATGTAATTTTTGGCAAAACCGTCACGTTCTAAAATTAATAACCTGATTAAATTTTTTTTAATGAAAATGATGAGAGAAGGTGCATCCCCTAAACGCCTGGGTTGGCCTCTCCATCGTGAAAAGAGAGGCTGGGTAGAAGTCAAAGGTATCTGTGGATACGGGTCTTAAACATCTGAAGGTTATAAGTCGTGGGGAAGACGGTAGCTGGGAGCGAGTTCCAGCATCTGGAAGTCATAGGAATAAAAGAGTTGGCGAAGGCGCTTGTTCGATTTTTATCCAATTTGACAGCGAAGGGTTGCTGAGCGTTCGTAAAGAGGGCTTTAGGGGGGAAAATTGATTTCAGCCCTACTGAATTGACACTATGATAGTGATTATGTGGAATTATTTTGGAATTCATTAGATAATTCCGCTTTATCTATTGTCTTCTACTTGGAAATGGAAGTGGAAATAGGTGTACACGATATTAGGTCACGGTTCACCCCTCGGTTTCCATGCAATAAATGCTGGAGCATTCCATCGACTGGACTCGCCTAGCTCATACGCAGCTTTCACTCTTCTACGCGCAAAGTGTTGTCTAAATACAGGCGCACCAACTTTATAAATCAAGAGTAAATTCAGACTAAATTTTGACGATTTTAATTAATACAGTTATTTATTTATATTTTATAATTCATTATTTTTCTTATACTCGCAAAAAAATTGAATTAGTTAAAAAGCTCTAAATGAAAAAATAATTCAAATTAAAGTTCGATTTCGGCAAGAGCTACAATATTCAATTATTTTTTTATTCGTGATTCTAAAAAATATATAGTTAATTTTGCTCATAAGGAATATTTTTTTTTGTTTTGTTTTTTTGTGAAACCTACCTAGTAATCTAATTTTAATTTGAGTAGTTATTACTATTTTCAAAAAATTTCAAGAATAGTTTTTCTGCTTTGTCATTCTAACGTCTTAAATTTTAATGTTCACTAACCATAAGATTACATGTTATGATGCACCGTCCCTGACTTTGTTATAAAAACTTTATAATATAATCATGAGTTTCCTACATTTGATTCATTTGCAAATCAAATGCAGGTGATTTTTGTCAGATATTAAGTAGTAATATAATATCTGAATTTATATCGCTAATCGCGATATCATGCTGGATCACACCTAGATGGATCATATCTTTTTAATTTCTTTTGGTCCAGATTTAAGATTTAGCTGACTCCAATAGCCTCAACCAGCGATATATATCTTGTTTAAAAACGCGGTCAAAAATAACTCTCTTTGATATATATCCACTTAATATATTAATTAGAAAAATATTTTATAATATACGATGTAAATTTGCATTTATTCAAACAAAAAGATAAATATTCCATATAAGATATAAAGTATTTGTATTATCTTATCCATCGAATTTTAGCATTGAGTTGCGGAACCCCTAAAGCGATTGATTGAGTGGAACCTTACGGTTCCGCGGAACACCGGATGAAGAACACTGGTTTATTTGTATCAAGCAAAAAACAACCTCATTGATATCTTTTTATGAACATTGTAAACAATAAACGAGAAAATTTAAAGTAAGAAGAATGGAATCCTAGTTTCTACATAGAATATGTAGAAATTTTTTTTTATTGTTGAAGCTTTAAAGTTCATCTAAATATATCAAATAATCTTTCGGATTAAATTAGAAAATTCATTACTCGATACTTATGAGCAAAGTAATAAATACAAAAAGTGAAACTTTTTCAAGACATGGTACGGCTGTTTGCAATTTTGCTGAATTAATACTTTAGTACCTGGCCAGCGATCGATGCTCGGTAAATTTTTGCTTCAGTTAAAAGCTATATATTAATCCCCGAAATGAGACTTGATAAGCACACCAATTTTTAGCGAAATCGTTAGAGCCGTTTTCGAGAACCCAATTGGATATATGTATATATATACAAGAATTGCTCATTTAATAATATAAAACAAGATTTTAAATAATAAATATCAAAATCTGACCTAAGTGTGAATTCGTTTTGTTGTAATAGTAATCTGGTCACTCATCAAACGAATTGATTGTTCAGTGACCGGCTTACTATTGCAGGGAAACGAATTTACACTTACATCCAATCGAGTATTCTAACCCATTTCTAATTAAAAAGGCTGATAATAAAGGGTGAAATTATTTGCATCAATCAGAGGATAACTTTATTGATTTTTTTTAATCATGCTATCTCGGCGAAACAAAATCCTTTCTATCAACTTTTGTCATTGACTATACCTCATTAAAAACCTCAATTTTTGATTCTTTTCTCTCTTGTTTCAATTTAATCCAGCTCTACTTTATCCCCGACTCCGAATTACAGACCACATTTAGAATGTCCAGTCCCAGCCCTTTGTGGAATTAAATAAGTCCAAATGAGAGGATTGAAATCAATGGAGGGCAAATGCGGGGGTGTTTTCGGGGAAAGAGGTTCAAGAATTGCCAGTTAGGTTTTCGAGAGAGTCAATTCAACAGTTTGCCAACGTCCCGAAAGCCACGGCAACGGCAACGGCGCCCACCTGTTTCAAACCCTCAGATTTATTGTACGTTTGCATACGAAGAATGGAATGCCCCTGCCCTTCTGCCCTCCCGCCCGCTACCATGTTTTAGAGCTGCCCGAATATCTCTTGGGACAACCCTTATGTGATAAATCACTTTTATTTCACATTTGTATTTATGTTTTTAGATTATTTTATTTAGAAGAAAGAAAGAAAGTTTTTTTTTTATAATAGAAAAAACATCTCTTTGTTCCAGAGAAGTTAGAAAAGAGAAAGAGTGCAAAAAAATAAATAAATAAATTTAATAAATAGTCTGTCTTAAACTAAACACATTTAATTTTTATAAATTTATTTTTATAGATGAAAGAAAAAACAAATAAACTTTTTTGGGGCTGTGTTTATAAATTTAAATTCAGAAAAAATACGACGATTTCTATTTGAAGAGAAGATTAAATAAAATGAAAAAAAAAAAAAATAGTTAAACTAAAAATATTTGATCTAAAAAATTTTATTTTGCTGAAAGTAGCAGAGTTGTTGATACACAAAGACAAATCAATGAGGTTATCAACTGCTTGATGCAAATAAATATGTGTATATGTATATATATATTCCAAAAATAAATATGTTTCAAGATAAGATTTCTAATCCAAGATTTTAATAGAATAATTTAATATTGCATATCAGAGGGCCTGGTCCCCTTAAGAGTTGAACCCGAGTACTAACACGCTTGCCGGGCACGTTAGTTCGACCCTCGAGACAAAAATACACTCTGACATGCAATATATTATTAGAAGCCAGCATTTTTACTCCATTCAACTCGAACGGAAAAAGCAAAATTTCGACTCCCCTGAAAAAAGTTTTCAGACAATGACTATTCATCAAAATAATTAACCCGAAAGTTTGAGTATAATTTGAAAATAAGATTGATTTTTTTCGGAAATACAACTCATGGTATAAACCAAATATATCAAGATAAGAATTTATATTTATACAGTGAGTTGTATTTTTGAAAAAATTTCATCTTATTTTCAAAAAAAGATACTCAATCCTTTGGGTTAATTATTTTTATAAATATATTTGTTTGAGACTATAGTTTCGAAGCTTTGAACTTCATCATCAGTCTTTTAATTATAAATAATTTATCTGCTATATCTCATGGGTTCAAATTCCCAATTGGATATGTAACAAAGTTTACTTAGAAATAAAATGAGCATTAGAACAGAGATTGGTTTAAAAATACAAATGTTTTTTACGGACAAAGAAGTTAACGATAAGGTTTAATCAGTAAGCTTTAGGGGGTTAAAAGCATCAGTAAGAAGAAGAGCTGGGGTAGTGGTTTTTTAATTTTGTTTTATTTTTAGTATTTTTGGGAGAAATATTGGTCCTTTTTTTTATACGTCACAAGTTTAGAGAGAAACGAAATTTTCTCTTCAAACACATCACTTCTGTTTCGTTATGGCTACCCTAGTACCACAATGTTTCAAACTATATAGTAACTACATAGCCCCTATATAGATTTCGAGATTCTATATAGTTTGAAACATTGTGCTACTAGGGTAGGCACACACAGTCGATTTTCAGTCGACGCAATTATCAATTTATAACCAACTCTAATTAACTAAGCTCGATTTTTTATCATAAGTGTTCATCGATCACTTTTGATTAAACAATTGCGTTGATCTGCTGTTGTGTTATGTATGCACCTACATTAAACTTACTATATGGTATTTATATCCATAAACTAAACTATCGCTCGACTGAAAATCAAGTGTGTGTGCCTAGCCTAAGAGTATTGGGGTGTTCTTCAGCAGTATTTCAGTTGAAATCGAACAATCATTTATTTGAAAGATTTGTTTTTTTTAATTTCTCATAGACGCGGCTTTAATTATTATTATTTTGTTTTTATTAGGCCGGTCAAGTGTGGGCTAGACTCCATACCCACCCGCTTAGGCTAGGTACCTCTGATCTAAACCCTGATGATGACTAGAGGTGTCAGAAACGTTGGCGAAAAAAATCAATGAATTGGATTTTATTAGATATGTAAGTTGATGTAAAAGCTTGTATTTTTGTGATTGAATTTATTATGGGTTGAACTTTTGTTAAAATCACACATAATTAAATAGTGACTAAAGCAGCGAGCGATGCTCGATAACTTTTCGCCTCTAAATAGCTTAAGTTTCAAATTTCAAGGCTCTGTGACTTTCCGAAGACAAGATATGAATGATTAAAATATTTATTTTACGACACTCCAAATTTGCACTCCCTTTCTTTATTTCAATCGGATTAAAATCTATACACGACTAATAACTCATGACACTTGATAAGTATACCAATTTGAAAAAAAGTTGTTAGTGCCGTTTTTGAGAAAATAAAAAAAAAAAAAAAAAAAAAAAAAACTCTTTCATGTAAATGTCAACTTACGCTGTTCCGATTTCAAGCAAATGCTTGATCTACCCCTTCTAACCTATATATCGATTCGTTTCGAATTTCTTAGCTCTGAGATTTATGGTTGCGAAACGCAGGTGGATACATGGATGTCTTACGTACGTAAACATCAACTTCCGGTACTTCTATTTTAGCTAAAATCTTGTGGTACTTCTTGTAGACCCTAGATAGCTTAAGTTTCAAATTTCAAGGATCTGCAACCTTCCGAAGACGAGATATGAACGATTAAAATATTTATTTTGCGACATGACTAATTCACACCCCCTTCCTTTATTTCAATCGGATTAAAATTTATACACGACTAATAACTCATGAGACTTGATAAGTACACCAAATTGTTAGAGCCGTTTTCAGAAACCAATTCTATATAGATATATAGATACAAGAATTGCTCGTTTAATAATATAAGATAAGATAAGATAATTATTTATTGAACACAAATTACAAATAACATAATATAACTACGACTTTTCGATCGGCTTATTCTGCGTTCTTTTTCAAGATGAGTTTGGGTTTTGTTTCAATTTATTTATAGGTAGATTTATAATTAAATTTACCCAAAATAAAAGAAAATATTGTGAAAGAATAGTTATTATCATTTTGTTTAAACAAAAAGTTTGCCTATATTATACATATTTATATCTATACGTGCATAAAGGAGAAACTTTAGTGACAGGTTTGCTTTTGTCTGTTGATTCGGCTGGCCGCGATTGCGTGGGTGTTTTAATGTTGGCAGCCATGCATCGTATTAAATAAACATTAATTAAAATCACAAAATTCATTTGGAATTTACATCAGGAAAACAAGTGAGACTATATATGTGTTATATACCTACATGTATATAACGATATTTAATATCACTCAAATACCACTTTAGTGAAGTGATTCCTAATCAAAATCGCCTTTGCTTTTAATTCAGTGATTGTTAATAAAGGGCTGGAAAATATATTACTGGAAATGGTCAACGAGCTTTGATTCCGGGTAGTTGGAGTTTTAAATTCATTTAAAAACTCTTACTTTTGCTAAATAAATTTTTATTTTTTATTTTATACATTTACTAGCCTTCGGCCCCTGGCGGGGAGCGTCTCGTTTTATGGTTAAAATTTGTATAGATAATAGCTGATCCGACCACGCGTTGCTGTGACTAACTCTTATGCTTCACGCCTAAGCCACTGGACGTATCGAAACTATATTCGCAACATATGTTCGTTTGGTGCTTCGATTGGTATATCTAAATTTTGGGCCAGGTTTATAATTAATTAAGTAAAATAATTAAATAATATATATTTAATATTTAATGGGAGACGAAGAAGAGCAAGGGTGGTTAATACGTAAACTAAACAAACAAACGCAACAACAGGGGGTTAAGAAAGTTCCCTTAACCAAAAATAATATTGACAGTTGAAAGATTTCCAAAATCTATTATTGGCCATCTTGTTTGTTTGCTTTTACCCCCCACCCCCACCCCCTCCATAGAGGTGCTGGCGTTATTTCTTCGAAAAAATATTTTTTACATACCACAAGTGTGATATCTATAAAAACACTATATATAAAAACACTCGTGTATTTGAATGGAATGTTGTGTGAAAATTTCAAAGAAATCGGTGAAGAACTTTCGGAGATCCTTCAACGTATCACTTAAGCGTAACAGTACATTTTTGTTTATAAAGATACGTAGATTTTATTAAATATTTTGAAAATACATATATTATACTATTAAATGAGCAATTCTTATATATATATATATATATATATATAGTATATACAGGGAGTGCCGCATCACAACGATTAACCATGAACAGGGAGAGGCCAGTTTATGACGGTCTAAAACATAAAATTTTTTTAAATAAAAGTCTTATGGTTTTCGAGACATTAATGCTTTAATATCGTAGCTATTAATAATGCTATTAATAGCCAAAGATTGGTTCAATCACGATGGGACATAATTGATTAACATTTTAAATAAATAATCACTATACTAACGCTGTAAGCCGACTTATATATGGTATCGTAAAATGGCTAATGGTTAAAGCTGAGAAATCCAAAAAAAAATATCAAAATATGCTTTTAAATTAGATAATTTTGTCAAAAAAATACTATTTTTTTTTCTAAAAAAGTGAAGTAGGTACTAAGTGGTGTACCATTTTGAAATCATGACTAAATGGGCCAATTTTTAAATAAATATTAAAATTTTTTTGTATTTTATTAAATAATTTTAAATGCTAGGATAGAAGACTTTTTTTTCACATTACCTAAAGTTAGCTGATCAAAATTTTTTAACACATGAATCTGAAAAAAATATTTTTTTTTCTCCAAAAGTATAGTGCTTACTTATGGTTTTATTTATAATTGTGGTCAATAACAGGATTATTCTAGATTGCGTAACAAAAATTAGAATCATAAAATATGGAAATTTCTAGTCACAACAGTCATTATTTATTTAGGACAGGGTAGCGATTTTCATCATTTTCAAAAAAATGCCTATAATTCGAAAACTATGAGGCTTTTATTAAAAATTTTTTAGGTTCTGGATCGTCATAAACAGGCCTATTCCCTGTTCATGGATTATCGTTGTGATGCGAAACACCCTGTATATAATATAGGTATAATCTGTGAGTGGCGATTGTGGGTCAGTGGCTGGAGTGTCGGGTCGCTGACTCAAAGTACGCTGGTCCGAGACTGAGTCTCGGCAGATCAGATATTTGCAGTCGCCTCCTCTTGGAAAGCAATGGCAAACTACCAAGAGTATAATTGCCTAGTAACCTCTAAAAACTAGCCGATCGGAACCGGCGTTAAAAAGTAGGTCCCGTATATCTGTGTAAAAACAGCTAAACACACTCAGCACAGGTATATGTGGAGAGGAGCTGAAACGTCAAGGAGACCTGATATGGCACTTAAAAGAAGATAATCTTTTTCTCGAAATAGCTTGTTTGATTTCGATGAAAAATTAGTGGATTTTAGGGTCAACAAATCGATCTGTCAGTGTCTCAAGTTCAGGGGTCTTTAATTTGATTGTTTTTTCTTAATTAAATTAATTATCATAGGTAAAGGAATGCTAAGTTTGTGTTCTTTAAAAAAAGGTTTCTTTTCTCTTAGTATCCACACAGTAAGGTCATTTTTCTCAAAGACTTATCATTTCGATATATGGTCGTTGTACGGAATCCTAGAAATAAAAATTCATAAAGTGATCAATTTCTCTTAAATAACTTCAATATTGATTTTAAAAAAATGAGTTTTTTAATATTTTTTTATTTTATTTTATTTTATTTAAATATTAAAGACAAAAGAAGAAGAAGACATGAACATTAGACAGTGAAAAATTGAAAATGATGTCAACGTAGATTATCTGTTTGGAAAAATGCCAGGGAGCGACAAACTGAAAGAAAGAAAAAAAGGAAAAGAAAAAAGATGATGTAGAAAGACAGATAGACAAGCGAAAGTGAGAAAGAGAGAGAGAACTAGACTGTAAGGAAGAATGAGAAAACTTTTAAGTTACTTGCTTTTTACTTTATAGAAAATTCAACGTTAAAATATTAATAATAATGAAATATCTTTAATCATCTATATAAAAAGTATTGAATTCTCTTTCGAAAGTTCCAATATTCGAAATCTTCGATTTAAAAAAATATATATAAAATTTAATTCCACTCGGGAAACTTTATTTGAGAGTCACAAAGAGAAACAAAGAGGTTGTCCTCTGCTTAATGCAAATAAACATACACACACTCGTCACCATTGGATTGACTATATTGACTATAATCATTTATTGTATATATTTACCCTTTTATATTAAATTAAAATTTTATATATGAAGTGTTCTCTATGCGTATTTTCACCTACTCCCAGTTTAACTACCATTCTATAATACATATTCTATCCGGCACAGCCCCTATTAACTACAGTCCACTACCATCAAACCTTATAAATCCCCTTTTTTTATTTAATCACGTATATATAAAAGGGATGTGTTTATGTATGTATTTATGTTCCACCATAACTCTGGAAAACCAGAAGCAATGTCAACCAAACTTGGTACACATATGACTTACCTACCTCTAGAAACAAATACTGTATAGGTTAAGAAACTCCTTGCAATCGGAAAAGTACGAGATTAGTGTAGAAACCTATAGTTTTTAGGAAGATATGACTTATTTTGGATACATATTTGAAATACAGATACAAGATATGTATTTTCATCTTATCTAATCTAAAATACTTTTTTTTTAATTTTCATTTTGTATATTGTATTTAGATAAATTCTTTTGGTAAATTAGTATTTTGTAAATGTTTAGTTTGCTAAAATACTTTTTCTAGTTACCTATGGATTTTTTTTTATCCTGACTGAAACACGTAAAATTAATCGATCTGAAAAACAAAAATAGGAGGGTTTAATCAGCAATCGAGAAGACATAAAAAAAAAATAAAAGAGGGATCTTATTCCATGTTTTTAGAGGACTCTGATTCCTCTAATGCAAGTAGTGACAACACAGGGTCTACTGGCAGCATCGCTGACTTAGAAACAATTCAATAAATAAATAATAAAGACACCTAAAGGGTTTAAATGTTTATCCTACAATAAAAAGAATATTTTTAAAATATAACACATGTTTGCCGAATTCCGTCCCTGTGGATCGTCTCTTCTCTTTTGGGGGGATGATAATGAGACATCGTCGAAGAAAAATGAGTGAATGAAGTGAATGAGTTATAATAAACCTTAAGTTAAGATTAATAAAAATATCTTTTCTTTCAAAAAGTATTTTATTTTAAAAAGTATTTAAAAAATACGTATTTTGTATGTAGTATTTCAAATACCATTTACAAAAGTACCTTGTCTCTGATCTAAAATACTTTTCTTAAAAGTATCTTGTAACTTGTATTCCAGATAATTTTAATGAGGTATCTTGTACATCTCTGGTCTTGAATAATGATACTGATGATGCTGTTTAAGCCCATATACAGTTCCTATGGCATTTAACAGCCTAATTTATAATAAAAGTACATATATCAACAACTTTTGACCTTCATGGTGTAAAATGAAGAAAAATACAATATACAGGAATAAATTCATGGAAAAATGAAAATACAAAAACAAATTAAAGAAAAAGATCAAATAATAATAACAATAATTTTCAATAGAGGGTATTTTTAGAAAAGTAATACAGGTTTTGTGGGCGTCAGAGACAAAACTAACCCGAAAACTCAATGGTCGGTATGTGTGCATAGATCTGAGATGGAATGGATTAAATTTAATTATATGTCAAAAGAATTGTTTTAATCCACTTGAGAATCGAACCCGAGTGCCAAAATTAGGAATCCGGGCCAATTGGCTGCCAAGTGAGATGAGCCCATCTGACATTTAAAAATACGTAATACATTGTATCTCGGATCTGATGACTATTGGCAGCATTAACTTAATACAATTTGGAAAAGTCATTCCATTGCCCTTTGAATTTTGGAGGAATTCAAAACACTCAACCACCTTTATTTAAAAAATGCATGGCTGTTTTTGTTTAAATTAAGAAACATCTCCTTCTCCTTAAAATTTATATAAAGGGTTTGTTTAATAACTACTTTTAAGATGGAGTGAGTACACGTCACAAACCCCTAAATTTCGAATCAAAACCATCCTAATTGATGATTTGCTCGTTTTTTGAGTGGAGAGGCCATTTTGAAATACTCGTTCATCTTTCAGTCTCTCTCTGATGACGTATTTTTTATTAGTTTTTATTGGAGAATAAATAAGCCACGTAGGTGTCATCAGTTTTGTTTTCGGCTCGCGTATCTTCTCCGATTGGTTGAGCATCGGCTTGAGAGGGGGGACGGGCATCCAATCAAGTGGAAGTACGAGTGCAGGGGATGGGGGCAAATAGAACAGGTGGGGGTACGAAGAATAGGCCAAGAGGGACGAGAGGGGTAAGCCAAAGGGGGACGAGAGAAGGGAGGATGCGCACAAGCAGAGTCGAAAGACCCCAGCAGGGATTCACGTGGTCTGCCCTTTGCTCGCTATAGGATTCATTATTACTAGTGACATCTACCAGTAGTCGCAATCAGAGAACCACAGAGAATTAACTACGAAACTCTAATCTTGGAAAAATTATCTTTCATGGGGAGAAGTTGTCCTCTGCTTGATACAAATAAATATATGGTGTATATATATATATATATAATATAGGGAAAATTCTCCAGAAACGTTCGGACTTTTGATAAACGTTTGACGTTGTTTTTTATTTATTTTATATATAACAAAATTAGATAAACTGTATGGCCATCCACATAAATTTACTATACACATGCCCCCTTCTCTTATATATACTATTTAATAAAAGAATTTATAATTATTTACGAATTTTTATTATATTTATAAGAAGTAGTACTTTAAATTCATAAGGTAGTATTTTGTGCATATGCGAAATTTCGTAGAAAGAAATCAAATATTCTAGGATTTATTAAATTGATAATTCTATTTTATGAACCCCTCATTTTGATCCCTTAAACAAATAATCACTCTCATTTTTATTATAGAGGACCAATTTCAAATTTCAGCTAACTTGTTTTTTTTTTAGTTTGAAAATTTTCTAAGATTTTTCCAAAACTTAAGTGATTATGTAGTATTTATATTTTTTAACTTAAACGAATTTATTTGTCACACAAAATAAATAAATTCAATAATTTTTATCTATTATTATTATTTATTTAATTAATTTACCAAACCGATTCGGTCAGCCCTGGTTGATCATCTTAAATAGTAATGAAAAATTGGAACACTCTTTTATGAATTTCTTCAATTATTACACAAAAAAACTACACAATTTCACATTCATACATACAATTTTGTTCAAGATTTGGAAATTTGTCAATTCTCATAGGCATATTTCGTCGTTAATTTAGTATAATAGATATTCCATATATTCCTAGATATTAAAAATTTTATAATTTTTTAAGAGTTTTTAAGGATTTGGTTCAATTTAGATGAAGGGTGTAAAAAGGACTTTAGGGATAATTGATGAAAAACTCACTTAATTTGATTCAAAACGTTGCTAAAAATCTAAAACTAAAATTTGGTTAATAATAATACTTAATAATAAAAAAATTAAAATGTAATTCCATTTGGATGAAGGGTCAAAAGGTCCTTAATAATAATGTTTAATAATAATAATTCTTAATTTAATTCAAAATGTTGTTAGAGAGCTAAAACAGAAATTTGGTGCAATTTGGATGAAGAGTATAAAAAGGTCCTAAAGGATAATTAATGAAAAAGTCACTTAATTTAATTCAAAACGTTGTTAGAAATATAAAAGTAAAATTTGGTTCAATTTGGATGAAGAATGTAAAAAGATCCTTAAGGATAATTAATGAAAAAGTCACTTAATTTGATTAAAAATGTTGTTAGAAATATAAAACTAAAATTTGGTTCAATTTAGATGAAGAGTATAAAAAGGTCCTTAAGGATAATTAATGAAAAAGTCACTTAATTTTATTCAAAACGTCGTTAAATAATGTAAGGGGTTGTTTATATTTAATAAAGGCAGTAAATAGTTCACTATTCCCCGTAAAGAACAATTTCCAAAGATGTAGCCACTAACAAAGTCCGAGCACAAATGGCTCGACTGCCTTGATCCCTCTCCTTATATTACAACTAAAGAGGAGAGGTATGGAGGGGGGATTTTTCGATATTTTCAAAAAATACCTTTAAATTCCAAATCTAGATAACAATCCAATTTCTTATCTAATTATCTACTTATTTTGGATCTGCCCCTTGGTTAAGGTTGAAAGGAGCCCAGAACCCCCCCCCCCCCCCCCCCCCCCCTATAAAGAATTAATATAAAAATAAAAAAAAAATAAAGATTTTAAATGTTTATAATTAATCTTACTAAAAATAATCATCCGATAGTACTTTAGTAGATAAATATGCGAAGAACATGACTTTCACATACCTCTGTATTATCACTTAAAAAATAAAATAAAAATAAATAATATTTAAATTTGAAATTTTATCAATTAACTACTCTTCTGGGGGGATCGGATAGGCTAGGAGTTAGCATATAGAAAGGCCGAAAAGCCAAAAAACTACCCTTCTATAACTCCAAAAGGGACGGACAGTACACAAAATTTAGTCAATCACTGAGTACAAACAGACATTTGGACAAAATAATTAATATCTTGTAAAATATATTTTTTTCTATGTTCACCCTCTAAATCTTTTTTGTAAACCAAAACGTCACCGTTCCGCTCAATTTTTGTTCATTCTAATATTTTAATCGGTTTTTGAAAAATTTCGAAAAAACGAAAACAAAAAACACTTATTTTCATATCTCTTTCTAAAATCGTATAAAAAAACGCTCACTTTCTGTTTCGAGCAAATTCTCGTTATTGTCCATGTTTTAGAGAAAAATATTATGGTAAGTAATTCTATTTATAATTTTTAAAGAGTTAAGGTGGAACATTTTAATAAAAAGTAAAGGTAGGTTTAGAAAGGTAGGTTTTCAAGGTAGGTTTAGCAAAATTTAAAGTTTTATCTCGATATATATATTTGATTTATTTTGTGAAACCTACTTTGAAAAGTCTATTTATAGTAGTTGTTTGGGCGTACATCTGTTAATTAAAATTGCCTTTAATATTGAATACGCGAGGATAGTCTAAATATGTAACTCCAACTCTAGAGTATATAAATATATCTATAGATGAACTAAAAGGTAAACAGATGTAGATTTGTTAATGGTAACATAAATACCACGGGGGATTTCTCCCGTACACCCTCGCAAATAATAGTAACTAAATAAATTATTGTTTAGCAAGATGGAAGATAAGCTGATGAAGAGAGAACGGTATTATGGACGGGTATCATAAAAACAGAGCCATCATCTATTTTTTCGTATATTGGCTAGCGAGATATTATTTCCGTTGAGATTTATTGATATGACCCAATTTTCAATCTGTTATCTCAATTATGGATGATAACATAAAAAGATTGCATTCTAGTGGAATAGTTAGCTGATTTGTAATCTGGAATTGGTTTTTAATATGGATACATGGCTAGAGGGTTTGTGAGTCGACATTTCGATCTGTCAGGATATCATCCTCGGAGAACTTTAGTTTGATTAAAATTTGATTTTTTATTTAAATCACATATAATTATTTATAATTATTTATTGAACACGAACAAATGATAAAATATAATTACGACGTTTCGATCGACTTATTCTACGATCGTTCTCAAGTTACGATTATTATATAACCTATACTGAGCCAATCACGTGTCGGTCAAGCTTATATAGACTCCATGTACAGTCGCGTCAAAAAACCAACACACTGACGACCTCAGCGCCCCTGTCGGACTGAGCATTACATGTTTTTAGTTGGATTGATTTTTTCTTATTCAATGTAATTATTCACAGGTGGGTGTGTCAATAAAAATGTATAATTACATTTCTTTTCAATTTCCATTTACTAATTGCTTTTTTTTTAACTCACTAATAGTTCATTACAAATTTTATTATATATTAAAATTAGAAAATTTTATTCATTAAAGGTATTTTATATTAAAGACGGAATGGTAAAACTCAATGCTGTTTAATCCAAAGGCAAACCAAGGATAATTATTAGAATACCATTTTCATCGCGACGATTCGAAGGATCGTCCCTCCTTCTTCATGGTTTAAAATCGTCAACAAAGGACTCTCAGTGTATATTAATAATATTTGTAATTTCAATTAAGTTCAAAACTTTGTGGATAGCGATGCCTTGAATATGGCCGGAGCGAGTTAAAACGTCCCGCAAAAATAAATTAAGGTAGTTGTTTAGCAAAAAGTTAATGCAGAGTTTAACAGACAATATGAATCATAATTCATAAGCCCAAAACTTTTTGCTGTTTATGTACGACTACTAGCCAATCCCGTGCTCGTTTGACAAATCAGGCAACATTGTCCAAGCTTGTTTATATTTTATCATAGAAATATCAGTTAAAGTACAATATAAAGGGAGATTTATAAAAAAAATTCTTAATAAGTGATTGAAAGCTATTGCGACAATGGCTGAAACGAAAAAACGTCAAAAAAGTACTAAAGTTAACCCACTTTTTAGGTTAAATAAATGCGTTGTTGCCAGCTTGTTTTTAGTGTGAATTTTTCATTATACATTTTCATTATTTATTCATTATTATCTCAGAAACTGTGTTGTAACTATGAATTAAAATTTTCTTAAATAATGTATTATTTATTGTTTAATGTTGGTTTAGTTTTTTATACCAATGGTAAGAAGAGTTTCTTAATTATAATTAAATATATATGTAAACTTTCCGATATCCCGTATAGTGAAATGTATAAGAGTCTGAAAAAATCTATATTTGGAATTTAATATCTCCGGAACTATATTGTTCATAAATTTCGTTTTGCCGCCAATTGATGTAGAAGTATTTAAATAATAATCTATCTAAATTTCAAAAAAATTCTAAGAAAACCCATTTGGCGGAACTACCTTAAATTTTATTTCAATTTTATTTAATTCTGGCTGAAAATAAAAATCAATCTTTTTACCTGAATTTAAAATCAAAGATTATATTAATATATCGAATTTAATTAAAGCAAAAAATTACTGCTGAGGGTATTTGATGATTTATGAACAGAGAAAAAAATTTATTCATGTGATTTTTATTTAACTTCCAAGCACTCTATTATAGGTACTAATATATTACTTTGATATAGAGGATATAGGCGTTAATTTAAACCCCGAGAGTGTGAGTGGGTCCGAGTTCTATTTCCGTGGTGGTCGAGGTGACACGTCGAGTTTAATTTAATATTTGATAAATGCGGAAGGTCCCCTCCTCTCTTGTGGTGGACCCCAGAGAAGTTACACGTCCCCCGAGGCGACGCTTTACGCCTGGAAACAATTTCATTTTGGAGAACAAACAGGCGAGGATGACCCACATACCTACTCACGAGAAAGAAGGACTTTGAGAAGATAATCCTCTTTCACCGAAAATCTCCTTTTTATACTTTTATCATTTTCACGCGGTTTTTCGTGATTAGTTAGCCAAATGGCTCAATTTTAAATTTTAAAATTTTGTTAAAATAATATTATATTATTATACAGGGTGTCCCGTATCACAACGATAATCCGTGAACAGCGGATACGACGGTCCTGAACATAAAAATTTTTTTTAATAAAAGTCTCATAGTTTTCGAGTTATAGGCATTTTTACTTTATCCAATGCGAAGCATGGGGAAAGTATTGTAATCGGTCTCGAGGCAAGCGCGACTTCAAAGGGTCCTCAGGTAAAGACTACGGAACCCATGGACTCAATTAAAGTCACAAATTGTAGTATTCAATTAGGTTGAATTTTAGCACTTGACGGTTTTGTCAAAAATTACATGGGGTCTCGTCGAGAGGCCAAAAAGTGCCATTTAGTGCGTGCGGTTGGATGTATGGATGGATGGATGGATGGATGGATGTTATCGTTTTTTTGGCCCACGATTTTTTCCACACCGTTGCACCGATTGAAATGAAATTGAAAACCTACCATTTGTTTAACAAAATGAAGCGCTGATTAGTTTTTGGTACATATCGGCCTACAAACATTAGTACTTTATTTCAGTACTTTTTTTTGAAAATTATGAAAATCGCTACCAAGCCCTAAATATCAAGATGCTGTGGAAACAAATTTACATATTTTATTATTCTAATTTTTGTTACGCAATCCTGAATAATCCTTCTATTGAGCAGAATTCAAAATAAAACAATAAGTACTATCCGTTTGGAGAAATAAAATATTTTTGACGGATTTATGTTTTAAAAACGTTTTCATCAGCTAACTTTGAATCATCTGTTTACCTTGGCTTGTTTTACATTAAAAATGATTCAAAGTTGGATGATGAAAGTGTTTTTAAAATATAAATCCGGCAAAAATATTTTTTTTTTAACCCACTTCAAAAAAGGAGGAGGTTCTCTATTCGACTTTTTTTTTTGTGCCTATGTTACCTCATATCTTCGCCAATTGTCAACCGATTTTGAAAAAAATTTTTGCATTGGGTCCAGTCTAGCTTCCGATTGGTCCCATTTTTTTTCGATTTTTTTTCATAGGTATTAGACCTTTTTTATTAGGTTTGTTTAGACCTAACCTCTTTGTTTATGAACCGATTTCGATGGTTCTTTTTTTATCCGAAAGGGGGTGTCTTAGGGATGGTGTCATATTAATTTGGTCAAGTTCTGATGATATGGTCACTATTAATAACATCACTAAAAAGAGAAAAATAAAAATTTTTAAGAAAAAAATAAAAACCGACTTCAAAAAATTAAATGCAACAAATAAAATACACTAAAAGGTATAAAATAATTATTATCTTATTTAGTTACAACTGAACGACGAAGTATTAACACGAAATTGCTTTTTGAAGTCGGTACCAAACAAACTATACCTATAAGCGAGCATACCCTCCAAACGTACTAAGTAAGATCCGTCGAGTGCGATTCATAAAAGGTATATGTTTGGCACCGACTTCAAAAAGTGATTTCGTGTTGATATTTCGTCGTTTAGTTGTAACTAAATGAGATAATAATTATTTTATACCTATTAGTGTATTTTATTTGTTGCATTTAATTTTTTGAAGTCGGTTTTTTTTTTTTCTTAAAAATTTTTTCTCTCCAAAAGTATAGTACTTATTGTTTTATTTTGTATACATTATACTGTATATTTGTATATATTACTCGTCAATAGCAGGATTATTCAGGATTGCGTAACAAAGGTTAGAATAATAAAATATGTAAATATTCATCTCGATATTTGGGGTAGGGAAGCGATTTTCACTATTTCCAAAAAAATGCTTATAACTCGACTTTTATTAAGAAAAATGTTATGTTCAGGACCGTCGTAAATTGCCCTATCCCCTGTTCTCGGTTGTGATACGGGACACCCTGTATATATTATTTATAATAGGCTAGAAATGTTTCTAACAACGCTCGAGGGAAATTTAAAAAAAAAAGACTAATACAGGTCTGAGAATTGAACTGAGGATTATAATATATTCAAAAACTAATCTTTTTTTTTTCAAAAAAATTTTATTTACAATATTATTTACAAGATTAAGCAATAATTAACAAATTATATAATATTATTTTTATAAGATTTGCAAACACCTGCCTTTATTAATGGCTTATGTTGATTTGATTTTTGTTATTTGTATAAATGAAAATTCTTTTTTGAATCATATAACTATACTATTTGAAATACTTACACCTAGATTTATTTTTATGAATTATTTTTGTTAATGGGGTTTTTCAAAGGAATAAAAAACCTGTAGTCTGAAGCTTACATTGGCTGAATAACTCCTTCAACCCATTACAATGATATAATATATTTATTTTTATTTTTTGTTTTGGCCATATTTCATATTCCTTACAAAATTTAACATTTTTCACATCAGGCTCAGAAAGCCACATTTTTGATTACCCTGATGAACTAAAAGATTAAATTTTTAATCAAATCACTCATGAACTATTTTCAGTGAACAAATCAACAAATAGTTTTAATTAATTATGTATGTTTTAAATAAAAATTTAATAAATTATGGTATATAACAAAAATAAGAATTAAATTTAAAATCTTAAAAAATAAAAATCTCAACCGAAGCCAAAATAAATGAATTAATGAATAAATAAATAATCTTTAAATAGGTTCCATAAAAATAGTGTAAATTTTTCTTTTAAGTTAATATGTATATTAACTACAAATCAAATACCTACTGTTTTTATGTACACATTTTTTTTATGATATTGATGTGAGAAGGAGATACACCAGAAGGTCCATCCCCTAAAGGCCTGTATGGACTGGCCCCTCCATCGTGAAAAGAACAGAGTAGAAGGAAAGAAGCCGGGATCACGAGCCAAATCTCAGAAAGTTAGATACTATCCAATTTATTAAGTTTTTTAAGGGCTTCGAGCAGTGGTAAATTCTCCGCGCGATAAATTAGGTTAAATTTATCTCCCACTTAATTTTTATTACCAGACCCTATACTTACAGAAAAATGCCTGGGTATAGTCGGGAATCGAACTCGAGACCTCCGAGTTGCCAGTCAGATATGCTGACCATTACACCAGGGAGGCGGACATGAGCCAAATTAGGCAATAAATAAATAATCTTTAGATAAATTTTAATATTTATAAATAAATATAAAATCTTTTATAAAAAAGAATTTGAAAACGTTTATTTGAAATTCTCCTTTTATCAGTGTAAATTTTAAGAACACCGGGTCCAGGTTTCCTACCCCTGTTTTAGTCCCTTGATTTTATTAATAATTTTGATTGTATTTTCCCTCCAATACACCTTTAAGCCAGGTAAATGTATCAAAATAGGTAAACAATTGTATTCGCTAATATCTAAATCCCTCTATGTAATATAACAAAATGATTAAAGCTATTCACCCCCTATCGGTAACATTTTCCAACACTTTATAACAAATTCTCTTCTCTGTTGTATTATTCATGATATTTATTAAAAAGTCAATAGGTCAAATAATCCCCTAAATCATTTTACAGAGAGTGAACCCTTCTTCATCATCCCTGAAAAAAAAATAAAAAAAAATAATAATACCGATGATATAATAAATTCCAATTGGATAGTAAAATATAATTAAAATTCTATTGATTCGGATTAAACTTTTCAAAATGGATAGGTAGATAGCGTAGTGATTGATAAATAGAATAAAGAATTCGAAATTCAAAAAAAAAAAAAAAAAAAAAAAAAAATATCATGGGATTGTACTAACGGTATTTTTTCAAGTTCATTTAACAAGCGCTTGTTACTAAATTGCTATTAATTTTTTTTACTTTATCAACCCGGTTGGTTACAATCAATTAGACGATTGATGTGAAAAATTATCTTGGAATTAATATTGAAAAATAAAAACACTGGTATTTTGGGTTGAATATACTAACATCCTTAGTTTTATTAAGTTTAGCGTGGACGTGTTAAAAAAAGGGTGGGGGTGAGTTTATTGACCAATGGGGATGAAAAATCATTCAACTGGTGTATAGAATCCGAGAGATGAAAGCAAATTAAATGGTACAATCGTTGTTGTTGATTGTAATTGTTTTAAAACAATTTTAAAATACAGTCCACTCTCAATAATTCGAAATCCAAGGGACTACAAGAAAAATTCGAATTATCGAAACTTCGAATTATCAAGAAATTGGAATTATCAAGAGGAAAGAAAAAGATTCGTATTATTAAGAGTTTTTATTATATTTTTGAAAATATGTATGAGCTTGAATAGATTGTATATATAGTCAAGTAAAAAAGTAAAAATAATGAAACCGACAAAAAAGAACAAAAAATTACATTGTGTATTAACATTGCAATAGATAATAACATAACTAATTAAATAAACTGCAACGGATCGTTGCTAAACTTTATCAAAAGTCATTTGAAACATTAATATGTTTATTTCTTTATTATTAATCAGATATTACTTGCTATTTGAAGTCCATGTTGACTTAAATTTAAAAATAGTTGTCAATTTTCATGTAATTCTATATTGGATTTTAAACGTTTCGGTTATTATTGGTAACCATTACTGAAGACATGGAGGATTCGACTTAAAATCAAAAATAAACATCGATTCTTATCTAATACTAGAGGAATAACCTTATTGCATCCCATTTTTGATGTTGTGACTATTAATGGCAACCTCTACTGAAAACGTGGAAGAATCGACTTAAAATCAAAAAGACTAAATTCTCATATGGTAAACAACTCAAGCTTTTGGCAAGACCGTCATTCTAAAATTCAACCTAATTGAATACTACAATTTGTGACTTTAATTGAGTCCATGGGTTTCGTAGCGCTTGCTGCGAGACCGATTACAATATTTTCCCCATGCTTCGCATTGGATAAAGTAAAAAATTGAGAATAGTTTTTTGTTTCGGTGCGGAAAATGAGGAGTAAACATTGCTAGGAAAAATTCGAATTATAAAGTGAGGAAGTGGCCTAGTTCGGATTATAGTACGTTCTCTCCCCCTCTTGATACGAAAAGGATTTCGAGTTATCGAGTGTATCAAAATACACAGCATTTTTTCGATTTACCGAAGTTAATATCTGAAGAGTTCGAATTATCGAGAGTCGGCTGTATATCCCTGAATATCAAAAAAATAAGTTTAAACTGAAACCTTATTATTAGAATTGGAAAGATAAAAATTAAAAACCATTACCTTTAATCTTGAAGGGTGAAATTGTTAATAAAATAACACATAATTCATTATAACTGGTATTTATTGAACACAACAGCAACAATTCCGAGATTATTTAATTTGGTCACATCATTGTCCAGCTTCATATAATCTGTAAGTACAGTCCAGACAAGAATTCAGGACACTAACATGTTCATCGGATTACAATACTTTAATAAAAAATTTGATTTCTGGGAAAATAAATACATTTAACAACCAAGTTTCAAGTTCAAGTTGGTATCCTATTTAGTTAGAGAGCCAAAATGCTCTAATTGAGAAGATTTTGTTTTGCCGAGAGTAGTAGAGCTGTTAATTCATAAAGAGAAATCAATGAGGTTGTCCTCTGCTTGATGCAAATAAATATATGTTTTGAAAGCGGTGTAAGTCCATTTTTTTTTTTTTTATTTCGAGATATTTGTATATATATTTTTATTTTTATATATTTCGATATTTTTATTTTTACAAATAACATGAGGATATTGTTATCCTTTGACTGGGATATTATAAATATGAAAAGATGACATCTATGTATAACTAAAACTGACATTAACTCATTTTTTCAAAATTGGACTTACACAACTTTCAAAATAAACGGTCCATTATATATAATATATTTGTTTGAGACTCTAGTTTCGAATGTTTGACCTTCATCCTAAATCTTTTTAATTAGAAATAACAGATAAAATATTTCTAATTAAGACTGATGTTGAAACCTTCAAAACTATAGTCTCAAACAAATTCGTCCCTAGATTTAATATGGCTCACACTTTTAGAGCGAACATTCTAATCTTTATATTGCTATCCTTGAATTGAACAAAACTCAGTTCTTTTAGGTATTTGGAAAGATGGATAAATGAATAGAGAAAGTTCATATTCTCATTCACTGGCCGCCCCGTGAAGTTATACTTCCCCCGAGCAGCCTTCATTCCGCTTCTCTTTTTAATTATTAATATAAACTTTTCTTTACGCTAGGCAGCTTTCCATGAGTAGAATACACTACTGAATTAACATTTTTATTACACCATGTATCTTAGAATTTGTTCTTTGGAAATTAAAACGATCAGCTTCAAAATTTCAGGAGGATCTGTAAATTTTCAAATATTTCTTTAAAAAAACATTTTTTGTTCTCAAAATGAAATAAGATTGTTGTATAGTTTTAAGGGGTAATTAAAAGAAATGATTTTCCGAAAGGGGTGTGGATAGAAGGTTTGACGTTCCTGCCTTGTATATCTTCCAGTTCAAGCATGTCAAAGACAAGTCCAGACGAGTTTTAGTCTAATAAAAATTGTTCTCGCTGAGGAACTATTAAAATAGAAATAATACAAAAAGGGAATAAATAAAGATGATTCGGGAATCTTTGGACTAATCCATTTATAAGAACTCTCAATATTTAAGATCGGAAAAAACTAAGAGTGCCATAGAAAAGTCATAATCAGATTCAAGCAATAGAATTAGGAAAAATTTAAGATTTTCTTATAACGAAAATGATGCCGTATTCGCTGAAATTTGCAAAAATAAAGCGAAGATTAAAATAAAATTTCAAAAATGAAAGGTACATTTTTGGAGAGAATCCCCTGGTTGAAAAGTCTCCAACCGCCACTGATATGTAGGTATACTATATGTTTATTTTCATCAAGCAAAAGATAACCTCTTTAATAAAATGGTCGCTATCATGAAAATCAGATTCCAAACGAATAAATAATGTGTATCTATTATTTTTCTGAACATTTCAGTCATTTCTAAACACACTGAGAAAAATAAAATTTGTTTCAATGAAATTTTTACAAAACGTTGTTAAAATCGCTAGAAAATAAGAATCACTTTTCCAATTTCACGAAAAGGTTTTTTCTAGATATTAAATAAATGAAATAATAAAAATGAATTTGTGCCCTCATTTCTCTTGATTCAAAGCCGAGAGGGGAAAGGATACAGACAGAGCCGGCTGTCAGAGATGATATTTAATTGTAATTATTGACGTCAGAGATAAAATATGAATAGTATTAATTTCATACGTAAAGTAAAGATAAAAATAAATTTGATATTTTAAAATGGAATATGAGATTGAGGAAAAAAAATAAAAATAAAATATCAAACAAATAATAATTAAAATATAAAAATTTTAGTATTTTGCGCACTTTTAATAAAATGCAATAGAATATTAAAGATTGCATCTTCTTCTTAAAATACTGTAGTTTTTAAGGTCACCATATAATCCCTAAAATACCGTTTTTGAGGTTAATCTTCTCAATGGCCGTCGATAAGATTTTCAACTAATCTCTAATAAAAATTATGTTTATGATTATGTCCCCTCAAGATGAGTAATTTATACATTAAAGCCGTATTAAAAAAAAAAGTTTAGAAACCATTTAATTAATAAATGTCAAATAATTAAAGAAATAATTAGACAAAAGATTAAATAAAACCGGCCATTTTTAAATATGACGTCATAAAGTAAAGAAAATAACCCGAAGGAAACCGAAGATTTCCGAAACTCTTAAATATGTAAATAACATACTGCCTAAAATCGTCAAGGGTTGATTTTATATTTCTATGTCATCTCCAAGTCAATCTGTGTCATTGTGTATTTTAAAAATATTTATTTGTTTATAGTTGCTTTATATTTTCTTTCTTAAATCAACTAATTTTTTCAAATTTCTTAAATCCATTGATAAATGGAAAATTTCTCCTGAAACGTTGGATTTCATTTAAACGTATTCAGATTTTTTATAAATGATGTGAAATTATAAAAATATATATCAAGATAAGAATTTATAATTAAAGTCCAAATCTAAGATTTTAATAGAATTATTTTACCTATATTGAATAACAGAGGGCATCGTCCCCTCAGGAGTGGAACCTGAGTACTAACACGTGCCCGGCTAGCGTGTTAGTACTCAGGTTCGACTCCTGAGAGGCGCTATTATATTGAATATAGGTAAAATTATTCTATTAAAATCTTAGATTTGGACCTTTAATATAAATTCTTATCTTGATATGTTTGGTTGCACCGTGAGTTGTATTTTTGAAAGAATTCCATCTTATTTTCAAAAAAAATATACTCAAACCTTCGGGTTAATTATTTTAATAAATATATATAATTTATTTGTTAATGACTATACCTAGTTAAAATGAAGGATTGTCCAGAAAATTTGGCTATTCTAATAAACGTTTGAAGATTTTTTTATAAAAGATTTGTATTTATTTGTATATAGGTAATCAAAACAATCAATAAAATCTTTTTCAATATATGTAAAAAGCTTGGCGTGACAGTTTGAGTAAGGTCTCGTATTTCGCCTCGGGATTTTTCTCGATTTTCTTTATCAGTCGCTGCAATAGCAAGCACCTGTGACGTTGTTGCGAGCAGATAGCAAGGGACGTAATTGATTAGGGTCCATTGGATGATTTGACCTCATCCCAGGCTGTCCTGTCAGCCTTGTCATGTCAAATGGCAAGCTCCGTTTGCTCAACGACAGTTCGACGAGGTCTGGGGATTCCCAAATCGGAAGAGAAAGAAAACACTCAGGCGAAATAGAAAACAAACCATTTTCGATTTTTGAAATTCACTGTGAATTTTTAATCTAATAATTGACAAAATAGTAGACCAACTTCCAAAACACATAATTACAAAATCCCAATAGTGTTCTACATATGCAAATGACGCAGCCCTGTTAGCAGAAAGTGAAGAAGATCTACAGACACTCCTGAATATACTTCAAAGAGTCTTTGTGCAACTCAATATGAAGATCTCAATAGAAAATAAAAAAATATATCCAGAATAAACATTACTTATAATTGAATGGAGTATTGATGAGACAGTCCAAAAAATGAACATAATTTAAGACTATCTTTTTATTCATAAACCAACGTTTCGGAGGCTTATTCCCTCCTTCTTCAGGGTTTTGAAGGAAATCCAATGCTCTCTCAGTGGCAGTAACAATAATACATTCCATTTCATTCTCAGCATAATTATAGTGTACTTATAATTCTTTAATTGAAATCGTGGGGAGTTGGATGGGAATTAAATTATAAACAGAGTTCTAATAAAAAAAAAGTAAAATTATTTTTTGAGAAAATTATTATTTACTGTGAGTTATTCACTAGGTCACTTGTTTCATGTATAAGAGAAAAGGGAGATATAATATAAATGTATAAGTCCATATATACCGTATTTCGGGATTTCAAGCCATCATCAGGAGATACAAAAACACCAGATTCCCTAAAAATTATAAACCGAGTTTTATCCTTTAATGTTCCAAACGTTTCGTCATTTTATTTTTGACTTCTTCAGTGGCTCACTAAATAACTTAATTGACTGATGTTGCTGAAACTATGAAACAAAACATATCAATAAATTAAACATTGATTAAGACAGTAATAATTGTCCCTTGTTCTAATATAACTATATTAAAACTCTAACTCAATATCCATTTATCTAACATTCTAACAATTAAAGAATAAAACTCTGTTTATAATTTAATTCTTGTCCAACTCCCTACGATTTCAATTAAAGAATTTTAAATATGGATGCGATTAATCAAACATTACTTATAATTTATAAGCTACAAGAAAATAACATCCCCATAGAACTCTGGACCTTCAGCTTCCTGTGTGTTGGAAATTTCGAGCAAAAGAAATTTTCTGAAATTTTTTTGAAAAATGATCGTATTTAGCCATAGCCCTTCATATAGTAAAGTAAAAAATTAAAAAACAGATTGGAGACTCAAAAAATTCCTTCCTAGAAAGCTCAGAAGTCATTCAAATTTAACACCCCAAATGCATGTTTCTTAACTCCTGAGAATTCCGACTAACAATAATTATATTTATTATATCACCTAACATATAAATGATAAAATTATTACCAAATAACGATTAGCCTTCGACGTATATAAAGATCGACTTTAGACCTGTTTTTTTTTTTTTTAATTTCATTAGATACTTCGTTTTATTATACATTTATTAAGTAAAAAGTAAAAAACAAGCTTCATTTGCAAGTATATAGTAGGGGAGTCGGGTAGCTCAGTCAGCTAACGCACTGGCCTCGCTTCGGCATCGATCTATTATGACGATGTTGGAGTGGAGGTCCGGGGTTCGATCCTGGCTGGCAAATAAAAATTTCTACCGGCTGAAAACTCGGCTCCCTCACTAACCCTACTAACACTCTACTTATGTGTTGTCTAAATGGGATTTGTTCCCGGTGACATTAAATAAATAAAAAAAAGTATATATTAAGTATGTTTAGAAATCACGCGATAGTGGTTGGATGTAATTTCATCAAACTAGGTATTTGCGTTTAAGGGCAAAAGCAATAAAACCAGGCCAACAAATTATTTGATTAATGCAAAGGGAAACGAGATTTTAGAGCTAGGTTAAAATATAAATTTGCAAATATCTTCGTTAATATCCGAGGTTGAATGGATAGTAATTATATATGTATAGAGAAATATTCTAGAATCTGAATATGTAGATAATTTACCTTTGAAGGGCGTAGATGCCGCCAGGCCACCTTCTCGTCACCATCTGGAAAGAAAAACATATTAATAAATTATTTGAATGAGATAGTTATTACAAAGAGAAACAAAGAGGTTGTCCTCTGCTTGATGCATTAACAACTCTGCTACTCTTGGCAAAACAAAAACTTTTCAATTAGATAGTTATTAATTTTAGTAAAACACTAATTACACTGCTCGACAAAAATTAAACAAAAATTTATCCCAACAAACCTAACACACCTATTTTCGAGTCCCATTAGATATTAAACAGCAATATTTGAAATTAAAATATTTTGTTGACGTAATGGAAAACAGCTTTCTCTTTGATTTTCAAATTACCACTTGTTATTAGCTCAATTAGAACTCGAGTTATAACTAAAAAACTAAGACCTTATGTTTTTAATGTTTATTATCCTTTATAAACACGTAGTTTTAATTTTTTAGTTATAATTCGAGTTCTAATTGAGCTAATAACGGGTGGTCATTTGAAAATCAAAGAGGAAGCTTTTTTCTATTAAGTCAACAATAAATTTGATTTGATCATTTTTTATTTCAAATATTGGTGTTTAATATCTGGTGGGACTCGAAAATGGGTCAAAATGGCCTTTTTCGTCATTTTGACCAATAATATCTCAAAACTCTGACGTGTTGTAAAAAATCGGAAAATTCCATGATAATCAGGGCATAAAACTATACTGGAATCCATTGTTAGGTTTACGGGGGAAAAATATTTGTCGAACAGTGTTATTAAAACAAAAAAAACGGAATTTGAGATTAATCCTTAATAAACACGTAGTTTTAGTTTTTTAGCTATAATTCGAGTTCTAATTGAGCTACAAACAAGTGGTAATTTGAAAATCAAATAGGAAGCTGTTTTCTATTAAGTCAACAATAAATAATATATAATATAATAATATTTTGATTTCAAATATTGGTGTTAAAAAAAAAATCGGCAGGTGAGTTTTTACACACTCCTTAGCAGACTTCCATGGACACCGTCCTTATATCTTAAGCAGCCGTGACGGTCACGCGAGTTCAGTGCTTTTTCCCCATTCGAAAAGTGCCTAAAGAAGTTTTCAAATCAAAAAAACTTTCAAATTACTTAAATTTTCAGAGAGCGTAGCAACTCTTCTAAGATTTTCCAATTTTTGTTTTCATCCTTAATTATTGTTTGAACTTATAGAGATGCTAAATCCAAGTCAACTCTTTAGATCTTTTACTTTAGAATATCAACATAATACTGTTAAATTTAAGCGAGCTGGCTGCATATCCCTATCATTTCCATCCCTCCCCCCTAACTATAACTTTAAACAATGGTTATACCTGCTCTGGTTCTGTTTGTATTCCTGACTCCAAGATAATGATGAGAACAAATGGCTGACTATCGTTTAAGAAAATCGAATTATTTAAACAAACCCGACCAGAGATTATAGAATACATATACGTGTGTGTGTGGAGGTGTGGGTGTGTTTGGTTAAATATGAAATGGGTAAACTTTGAAATTACCTTCTAGTAAACTTATTATTCATTAACGCCCGTCTGTCTGTCTATCTGACAGTCTAAAATGTTTCTATTTTATATATTGACCAAATTAATAATACCTTACATTTACATTTTCACAAAATTCCAATTTATAATCCGAAACTAAATTATCTATAAATTGAAAATAGAGTGAATAATTAATCTATCATTTTCTTTTTGGATTAACTAAACGCGAAAAACATAAACATAATAAGTTTTATAATTAGAATAATGAATAATTTAAAAATATTTTTATTTTTTATTTTTATTCAAGGTAATTACATCTCCGCGACAATGTGTATCATTTTCTATTTTCAAAATATTTATTTGTTATTATACTTTGCCATACAGGGTATGGTCAAGTATTGTAATCGTGCATGAAAAAAATGGGGTTTTTTCTTCTTTTTATCAAAATATCTCAAAAACGGCGGAAACTATTTTGATTAAAAAAATTTGGCGAAACCAGAGTATTTTGGTCTACAAAAAACCTCTAATAAGTGAACATCGAAAAAATTATATTTTTCGAGATAATAAATGTTTTGTCAAAATGTGTGTTAGTCTGTTAGTGTGTAAGTTACCAAATTTTTGTGGATGAGCTAGTTCAAAAACTAGTGTGAATATCAAAACCAAATTTGACAGGTAGTTTTGGTGCATTGAGATTAAGAGGTGATTAGATTTTGGTGTATATCAACCCAAAATTAAGGGGGGGGGGAGTGGGGTTAAAATTTAAAATTATAATATTTTTAAACTAAAAAAACAAGAAAAGTGAAATATACTATAAAATGAAACTAAAATAAAGAAAATATTTTTTTTTTGGCGCCAAAATTAGGGGAGGGGGGGTCAAAAAAAATCTAGATAACTGGTGCAAAAAAAATCTAGGCCATTTGAGCAAACTAAACCAAATTGTGTATACATAATCAGTGGGCCCCCAGAACACTAAAAATGCAAAAACACCACAACCCAAAATGGGGGGGTCAAAAAATGAAAATCTAGGCCCTTGTACCAAACTCAACCAGAAGTGTATGGTAAAGTCAAATGGATGGCCACATCAGAACGTGTCAATTTATTTATAGTTGCTTTCATATTCCTTTTTGAAGCAATTATATTTTATTAAAATTTGATTGTTAAAGTGAGAATTTCTCCCGAAACGTTTGTACTTTTCATAAACGTTTTCAGATTGCTTTTATAACAGAAATTGTATTAATTTTATAAAACTTTTTAAATGATAAATTTGTACAAACACACTGTTTTATTATGATTTTAACAAATATACTTGAGTTATAATTATTTATTACCAATATTATTAATGAATATTTTCAATAGATTTAGAGAAACAATTTTTAATACCCTGAGGGGCCCGCCATCTTGTTTCTATATAGGTAAAATCTAAATTAACAATTTATTAATTGATCCCTATTTACCCAAAACTTTTAGAACTCGAGAAGTGAAATTTTGTATGAAAATTACATTCAAGACGTAAACACTTATTAATAACCAGATGTGAAGCCCTACTTTGGCGGGATTCTTGCTGCCAAGGGACTATGCCCCCCTCCCCACCCTGTACCCCACTGGTATAATAAAATAATTTATAATCACCACACTTCCGTCTCCAGCTTTTTAATATTTTTGATTGAAAATTTTAGATTCTAAATTATTTTTGAATTTATATATTTAACGCTAATGTATGACCAATCAGAGAGATCACGCCGGCGTCATCGCACAAGCCGATTATTATTTAAGTATATAGATATTTTATTTTTTTAAAAAGGTTACTTTTAAGTCATTTTTTTAAATAAAATTAAAAGTTTATAAGTATTTCAAATTTTCATGGGATGAAAAAAGAATAAGCAAAAAAAATCTAGTTTTATTACCCGAAAGGTTGAATAATAAAAGTAGAGAGTTAAAACGGTATTCGTGTAGTGTGCACATTAGTTTATTTTATTAATATCCGCTCTCTTAATTAAATCGGCTAATTTTCCTGCCCTCTTTCATTTTATAGAGGAAATAATATTCGCATTAAAAAAAAACTAGGACAAAATATAATGAAGTATTAATTTTTTTTTTAACTATAAATCTGCACTACATTATATATTTATGTAGTAAAAAACGAGATAAATTGTAATATAAAATTAAATACAGGATGTTTTATCTACAAGACAAAAGAAGATGTTTAATATATTTATATATGAAAAAATATCACTTGGAAAAAGCTTTTAAAACTTATAAATTTTGACCACGTGTTGTTTAAATATTATATAAACTACCAATCTTTTTTCATTCATGATGCCTTTTTGTGATTGAGTTTTTTTTTATTTCTAGCTCCGATCCAGAATTTGGTCAAATATTTTTGTAGAAACTCATTTTTTAAGTTTGGGACTTTCACATATCAATTTCTGATAATCAATTTGGCTGACGAAGGGAACAAAGCCCTCGAAACTATAGTCTTGTTAAATATAAAATAAAGAAATGTATTTTTCCAGCAGAAGACACACTCTTTTATTGTCTCCTTTAATTTATAAAAAATTCTGCTACTCTCGGCAAAAAGAAACTTTCAATTTAAAAAATGTAATTATAAATTTTTATTAACACACTCAGCTGTGAATAATTGTTTTAATTAAGAAAAATCCAATCAAATTAAAATTTCCCGAAGATGAGACCCTGACCCCCTGGGAGTAGCGAAGCCTCTATAAGGGGTCGCGAAGCTTTAGTAAAAAAGAAAAAAAAAAGTTTAAAAATATATTTTTATTAAGAAAATAGTAAATTAAAGGACATTTGTAGGTTAACACAAATCAACAAAATAAATATGAGTCACATCCACATTAATGTTTTTCGTTAATTAATTTCGCCCATCATGGATACGTAACATAATTATATATATATTTTTTTATTAATTTATATCAGGATTTATAAAAATAAATAATAAATCAATACTTTTTTACTGTTTTTATGAGTTTTTATATAAAAAAAATGAAAAATCGTACACAAAGTCACGAGCCGGGCCTCTCAAACAGCGGGGGGTAGGGGGTCGGGAAATTTCTTTTCATACTAAGGGGGCGCGTCATGAAAAAGGTTGAAAAACACTGATATATATATTCAAGAATTGCTTTTTCACTTTACCATACAGGGTATGGTCAAATATTGTAATCGTGCATGAAAAAAGTGTTTTTTTCCTTCTTTTTTTCAAAATATCTCAAAAACGGCTGAAACTATTTTGATTAAAAAATTGAGCGAAATCATGCCATTTTGCTCTACAAAAAAGCTCTAATAATTGAACATCGGAAAAATTATATTTTTCGAGATAATAATTGTTTTGTCAAAATGTCTGTTAGTTAGTTTGTTAGTCTGTCTGTTAGCTAGACTGTGCGTTCCCAAATTTTTGTGGACGAACTAGCTCAAAAACTAGTGTGAATATCGAAACCAAATTTCACACGTAGTTTTGGTCCATTGGGATTAAGAGCTGATTATATTTTGGTGCATATCGGCCCAAAATTAAGGGGGGTGGAGGAGGGGATAAAAATTAAATTTGATCTAACTCAACCAAATTTTCTATACATAATTAGTGGGACCCCAGAAGTCTAAAAATACAAAAACTAACCGCCAAAAATGGGGGGGGGTGTAGGGTCAAAAAATGAAAATCTAGGCCCTTGTACCAAACTCAACCAAATTTTGTATACATAATCAGTGGGTCCTCAGGAGTCCCCTACATGATTATAAATAAGTTTTTTAAATATTAAATATAAGTGAGGGGCTAGATTGTATGGTAAAGTCAAGTGGATGGCCACATCAGAACACGTCAGCTTATTTAATTGTAGTATAAGATAAAAACTTATTTCTATCTAAAAATAAAACAAAAGAAATTGACTTTTCTTCAATTGATAATTTCAATACTTTTCTATGTTTCCAGTCTTAATAGAAAAGAATAATTAATAATTGACTTAAAATATCCGAAATTGAAATTCTTTTGATTGTAAATTGAATTCAACGTGGCGGTTTCCATAAATATTTAAGCGAATTATATTCTAAACTTTCTATTTATATTATTAAGTTAGAAAACATCTTTTGAATTCGTAATCGGCGTTGTTTTAGCAATGTTTATTCTCATATTGCTTGCTTTTTAATAGTAATTTGCGAGTATAATCAGCAAGTTTTTATTAAAATATGAAAATCTAATTTTCGATCCGTTTGGATGTTGTTATCTCGTTGTCCTTTTACCCGCCGGGGATAAAGAGTAAGAAAAAGTTCTTTTTGTGCTTTCTTTAGTGGGTCGGCCGCTTCCTGTGCTAGTATATGTTATGAAGTCATCGTTGTAGAGGTTCTTATCTCTTTCGCTCTTGGAAACTCAACTATGAATACTTGCTTCAGTTGACAAGAAGAACGAACGACTTGTAAACGTGTAAACCTTACAAGGCAGCCGGTAATCGTATTAAACATACAAGAAGCAGCCCGAAAGACATGAACACACACACATACACACGTGAAGGCAAGGAAGTTAAGTCGAACGCAGATGATGGGCGGGGTTTGGGGAGGTTCAAAAAAGGGATCAAAAGTATTTTCACTGGAGATTTATAAGAGAGAAAATGGTAAAATGGTTCATTTTAGAGTTAGTACCTGGCTTCGCTCAGTAATTTTTACTTTATTTTAATTACTATTATAATATTCTTCTAAAACTTAAGTGACTTAATTTTTTAAATTATTTTTAAATTGTAAGGTTTTTTAGTCACAGACTAATAAAAGACAATAATTTCACAAAGAGAAACAAAGAGGTTGTCCTCTGCTTGATGCAAATAAACAGACACAAATTATATATCTGTGTATATATTGTTTATTTGTTTGAGACTATAGTTTTCAATATCCAATATCCATACATTATTGACCCCATGAAAAATAATATTTATAATTAAAAAAGACTGATGATGAAGACCAAGTCTTCAAAACTATAGTCTCGAACAAATAAATAATATTTATACAGATATATAATTTCGATATATATGTGTGTATGTTTATTTGAATCAAGCAGAGGACAACCTCATTCTTTCTCTTTGTGAATCAACAACTCTGCTACTCTCGACAAAACAACAAATTTTCAATTAAAACAATAATTTCAGTTAATTATTGTTAAATTGAAAGTTTTTTGCCGAGAGTAACAGAATTTTTATAAATTGAAGGAGACAATAAAAGAGTGTGTCTTCTACTGGAATTATAAATTTTTGATTTATTTATAACGAGACTATAGTTTCGAAAGCTTTGCCCTCTTCATCAGTCTATTACAAAACTATAGTCTCGTTATAAATAAATTGAAAATTTATGGTTCCAGTAGAAGACTAAGTCTTACAATCTTTTATTGTCTCTTTCAATTAATTATTATTATTTATTTTGAAGGAGACAATAAAAGAGTATGTCTTCTGCTAGAATTATAAATTTTATTCATAACGAATCGTTACAAATAAAATTTATAATTCAATTATTTATTTTAATGAATATTAGTGAATCAATAAAATAAATAATAATAATTAACTGAAATTATTGTCTTTTATTAGTTTGTGACTAAATGAACATTTAAATTTAAAATTAATTTAATAATTATTTATTGAAGGAGACAATAGAAGAGTGTGTCTTCTGCTGTAATTATAAATTTTATTTATTTATAACGAGACTATAGTTTCGAGGGCTTTGCCCTCTTCATCAGTCTATTACAATGGATTCACAGGAATTAATTTATGAAATTTGAAGAGGGCAAAGCCCTCGAAACTATAGTCTCGTTATAGATAAATAAAATTTATAATTCCAGCAGAAGACACACTTTTTTATTGTCTCCTTCAATATATAAAAATTCTGCTACTCTCGGCAAAAAATTTCAATTTAATAATTATTTATTTAATCAACTCCATTTTGTTTTTAACTTAACCCGAGGGGTGAACCGCGATTGGAATTAGTGTACACATCTTTGGAATTATGTGGAATTATTTTGGAATGCATTAGATAATGCCTCTTCATATATTGTCTTCTACTTGGAAATGAAAGTGGAAATGGAAGTAGGTATACACGATATTAGGTCGCGGTTCACCCCTCGATTCAACCGTATTATTCATTTTTTCAACCACCTGTTAATTATTAGTTTAATTAAGAAATATATCAAAATATTTTTTCACAAAATTGAGACCTGATTATATAATAGATGTATTTTGAAATAAATTCTTTCTATGGGTATGTGTGTCTGACTGTTTGCCTGGATTTAGTTAACTACGATAGCTTAAGAAAGAAAAGTCATAGAAAGTTCATTCTTGTGCTAAAATGCTAGTATTTTCAATGCGGAGAGCTGATTAGATTTTGGTCTTTCTGGCTTAAGAACTTCTGGTTCAAAAATGCAGAAAACATCATTTTTTGAATGATTTTATTATCATTTTTATTTCCAAAGAGCAAATACAGATATAAGGTGTAATAAAAATTTATATAATATAATAATTCAGTAGTGTATTCTACTCACCGAAAGCTGCTTGGCATAAAAAAACGTTTCTATTAATTAACCAGAGAAGCGGAATGAAGGGTGCTCGGGGGAAGTATAACTTCACGGGGCTCCCATGGAATGAAAATATGAACTTACTCTATTCATTTATCGATCTTTCCGAATGCTTTAAAGAACCGAGTTTTATTGAATTCAAGGATAGCGATATAAATATTGTAAATCTCCCTCTAAAAGTGTGAGCCATATTAAATCTAGGGAGGTATTTGGATCACCTATAAAGTGAAAACTAAATTGTGCATAAA
Source organism: Forficula auricularia (assembly GCA_024734495.1). Lineage (NCBI taxonomy): Eukaryota > Metazoa > Arthropoda > Insecta > Dermaptera > Forficulidae > Forficula > Forficula auricularia. The sequence continues at coordinate 11,474,993 of JALMQS010000070.1, forward strand.
ATAGCATCTGGACTTTAAAATTAGGCGCTATTGATTTCATCTAATTTTTATTTTTACTGGGTAGCTACGCTCGGAATACTGCCGTGATATCTTAATTGAAAACAATCAAACATTTTTAAAAAAATTCTTTACTCATGTTTTTAGCGAAAATCAATTTTTATAATTTTTCTAATTAATATAATAAAGATCTCCCAGTCCAGAGCGCTAGATCTATTAACATGGGAGATCGAATATATAACATCTGAGATTTCAAATTCACTTGGTGATCCATCCGAATGTCTAGCGGGCTATACGCGAAATGACGTTGGATTGTAGCTAAGTGGATCACATCTTTTTCTCTCTTGGTCCAGACTTAAGACTCAGCAGACTTCAATAGCGTAATCCGCAGTAGTCTCGTGATAAATATCTTTTTCAAATAAGCGCGGTCAAAAACAATTCTCATTGATATAGCAATTATTCTTTGTCATATTAATTAGAAAAATTAGAAAAATTTATTTAAGATCATTATTTCAAGTTAGAAATATATAAGTTCAAATATTTTCACTCAATATTTGACAAAAATTCCTTACATTTGATTCGCGATTGAATCAAATGTAGAAAACATTCGATTAGGGAAAATCATTTTCTACCATGATTTTATTTCTGTCTTTGTGTCTGGATTAAGATACCCACGATAATTCAAGAACGAAAAGTCATAGAAAGTTTGTTCTTGTGCTCAAATATTTGTATTTCTAAAGTGGGCTCTCTAGCTTGAGAATTTCTAGTTTATTAATCCAGAAAACATCATTTTGTTGAATGATTTTATTTAGATTTTAAGGTAATGTTGTAATATAAGCATAAATGAACAAATTTTATATTTAATTGTATTATTTATTACTTTTATAAGGTGGCCTCTAGCTTAAATATGTTTTCACTTTTTTGTAATTTAATAAATAGGTATACAGGTGAGCGATTCTTTCATTAGAATCTAATTTAGGAAAATCAATAAAAAGGGCGCGGATAGAACCATTTCTCTTCTTTAGAACTAGAACTTTGCAAGGAGGCCTAATACTAGTCCAGACCAGTTTCAAACTATTAAGGATTCATTTCTTAATTTCTATTATTCTAGGAACGGCCTTTTAACTCTTCGGTAAGAAAATATTAAATCAAAATTAATATCAGATTTAGATATTTATTATTTGAAATTATTAATTCATCAAAATTGTAAAGAGTATATAGTGAGTTTTGAAAAAAATACACATATTCCTCCAATTAATGAATTAAATTAAATAAGATTAAGCGATGGTTTTTCCTTAAGTATCAATAATGAAATCCAATTTACTTTAAAAGTTGGTTTGAAGTTAATTTTAGTTTTAATTTGCTTGTTGAAATTGGGCGTAAGTGACGTTTTTAAATCCATTCAATTTATCTTGCTGATCTCTATCTAATTGTGTTATTTAACTACCAGCTGCGAAGCCAGGCTTCGGCGGACATCTTACTAGCCAGGAGGCTACGGCCCCTGGATTCCCTAGTGACTTTTAAAATAATAATTTAAATTTCCTAATTTTAATAAATTTTATTTGTCATAAACTATTCTTCTTCTTATAGTGCCATGCCCGAACAGGCGTCGGTTCCTCTCCACATATAACTGTGCTGAGTGTGTTTAGCTGCTTTACACAGATATACGGGACCTACTTTTTAACGCCGGTTTCGATCAGCTAGTTTGGAGAGGTTGTCTAGGCAATTATACTCTTGGTAGTTTGCCATTGCCTTCCAAGAGGAAGCTACTGTAGATATCTGCCGTGACCCAGCATACTTCAGGACAACGGCCCGACCCTCGGATCCCTGACCCACAGTCGCCATAAACTATTAGTGGGTTTTAAATTAAAAATAATCCCGTCGTCGCGCAAACCGGTGATTATTAAGTATATAGATAGATAGATATAAATGTATAGAGCGAAAAAAAATATAATTTTTAAAAAGATTATAAAATGGAAAACGATCTCTAAAATTGACAAGTTTCTAATTAAAAAAGGCAAACTTCTTCAGCATACTGAGTAGAGAGGGAAATTTCGTTGACGCAATCCGATCAAACAAAATAATAACTTTTCAAATTCCCATCTTAAGCCTCCTCTCTCGTCTTATAAAGTTGAATTGATTTTATAAAGAAAAGAATATAATCCGATTATAAATTATATTTTTGTATATTTTCATCATCTGGTGTGTAGCCCAAGTGTACTTTGTTTGGGGTAGAAAGTTAGTTGACCCATCCAGGCCAGGCTAATCCCTTTAGTCTTGTTTGATTAAACTGTTTTTGTTCAAGAAACTTGAATCGATCCGTGTCTTCTTTTTTTTCATATAATTTTTTTATTCACCCTCTCTTTTGAATTGGAATAACAACGAGAACGAGAGAGAAGAGGCATTTGGCATCGGCTCATCTAACCATTTATCATGATTAGCCAACAGAGAGATAGGATAGGGGGCTACAAACTACAAAAGGAACATAAAGTTTTTGACTACAAACTTGAATCATCTCGCTAATTGATGTATCGAGGAGATTAGGATTGGCGACCTCCCGAGAGAATTTATTCATTAATTTACACAAACAAACATAAAAATTATAATTAGATACAATTTGGATCATAAAAATCATTAATTTAGATGTAGAAAATGGAGGCATTGGAGGACAGGACTAGATTTTTGATGAGAGATTTTTATTTTATTTAGAGCAAATAAAATAAAAATTGTTCATTATACAGGGTGGGCCATAAAGATCTACCACATTTTGAAGAGGTATAAAAAAAATGAAAAAAATTGACTAGAAAAAAACTGAATATATTTTTGATAAGAACATAAAATATTTTTTTTTAAATGAGTTTTAAACATTATCAGACAAAAGGGGAGGGGAGGAGGGGGTCAAAAATGAAAATTCTAGCCCTTTCGACCAAACTCAACCAAATTTTATATACATATTCTGTCGGCTTGAAATGCAAAAACTAACCAAATTTTGTATACATAGTTTGATTGAAAGGGCTAGAATTTTAATTTTTGACCCCCCTCTCCCTTTTTGTCTGATAATGTTTAAAATTCATTTTAGAAAAGAATGTATGTTCTTATCAAAAATATATTCAGTTTTTTTCTAGTTAAATTCTTCATTTTTTTATTCCTCTTTAAAATGTGGTAGATCTTAATGTTCCACCCTGTATTTAATAAATATATATAAAACGTATTATATGTATTTTATTATAACTACTATAGTGTACAGGGATCCAATCTGTTTCTCCCGTATTTTTCAAAATAAAAGGTGCTTGTGTATGGAGCAAGAACAAGAATCATCCCACCAAAAATCAAAAAACAAGATGTGTACGATATTATAAAGTAGTGGACAACCTCATTGATTTCCCTTTATGAATCAACAACTCTGCTACTCTCGGCAAAACAAAAACTTTTCAATGAAAGTGTTCTTCGCATGGGTAAGATTCGAATGAAGGCTGATAGTTGCGTCAAACTATTCTTATCTTATAAGTATAACTATACATATAGTATAAAATATACCTACTCTATGAGTCTATTTTATAAAATACATTTAATTTAACGCGATTTTGATAATAATTATAAATAAATTATTAAACTATCTCGTAAATATCACAAATCAATAGAAAAATAAATTTGAAATCCTTATATAGATTTGTTTTTTACTTTTCAAGATTTTTTGGTCTTATTTTTGGGATTTGATTCATTAAATTTTTATTCAAATCACATATAATTAATTATAACTATTTTTGTTTCGTTCAATAAATAATTATAATTATTTACGTGTGATATGATTAAAAATTTAATCTTTTAGTCCAGAGTGGGGAACCTGAGGCCATAAAGTGCTCCATATTCCTTACAATAAAAAGCATTTTGCTACAGGAATCAAGTACCTAAATTAATCAATCTAAAAGACAATATCTGGTTTGAAAAATGCTAAATTTTATAAAGAATATGAAATATACGAGAAATATAATTTTTAATTATGTACATATTACAAAAAAATATATGAGTTCTTAAAAATAGAATAGGAAATATTAAATTGTTTAACCAGAATCATATTTAGTACAGTTAATTGATAGGTTCTTTTTAATATCTATTTTATGGTGTTATACATTTTCATGTGAATTTTTAATGTAATTAATAATAACTGTAAAACAACTACAAAAATCTATAAAAACTATTATATGTGGTTTTTTGGGGAAATATCGCCATTGTCAATGTGGCTTTTGAACCAAAAATGGTTCACCACTCCTGTTTTATTTAGTCTTATGATTACAGGGGCCAAATTGATTCTGTTACCGTAATAGCTTTTGCCCCTGGTGATTGAACAATCAATGAATTGATTCAATACACTCCCTTTAAAATAAATAATACTATATTTCCAAAATTCAATAGACAGAGTCTCTCGACTTAAGTACTATATCATTGGATTAAGGATTAAATTTTTTGCTCATAAAGATCAATGGAAATTGTTAAATCTTCAAAGGCAGTCAACAAAGATCCACTTTTAATTTAAATATCAGATCCTCTCACGTTTAGCTTTAATAAAATTCTCTCTTTCTCTTGCCGAATTTCAACAAAGTTTTGTTCTCTTGAGAAATTCTATAAAATCTTAATCAAGTTCCTCATTTAATGGTGAAATTTTCTAAATATCTAAAGATAGAATGTTTGTGCAACAGAAGGACTTATTTTGTACATAAAAAATGTAATTTTCTGAAGAAACAAAATATTAAATTTTTCAAACTTAATTAGAAATTTAATGAAATTTACAAAAAAAGCATTTTTCTACAGGAATCCAGAATATACATAAATTAATCAATCTACAAACAGCGTACCGAGCCTTGAAAAAGTCTCAATTTTCGCTCCAATTTTAATATGCACTTATCATAATCCTTTATTTCAAAAATAAGATAAACCTTTAAAAATGTATGATTTCTAAACTTAATGTTCAAAATAAATTTCTCCAACGAAAAATTTTTTAATATGTTTTGTCTTAGTCTAAGATCCCGACTTAGGTCGACCTTCACCTATCGAGTTTCCTAATGTAATATATATATTTTGATAATATGATGAAATAATAAACAAAACTTGATAGGGTCGACATCCAATTTCCCTACTGATAGCGAGTATACGCCAGCGGAATTGGTATAAATGAATATAACACACGTTTAGGAGATGTAATATAATATAATATAGTTGATAAAGAGTTAAGAGCGTGTTACAATTATGAATGTATGTGTCAGAACAAAAGAAGTCATGGAAGTAGTATAAAGAAAATACAGACAGACAGACTGACTCTTCTGCGTGCCTACGCCATCTCGCGGATTGCCGCATAAGTTCCATCACCTACATAGGTACTTTTAATAAAAAAATTAAAGTTGTTAATTTTATTACATAAATGTAGTTATTGAGTTAAATTACCAATCGAGAGTAAAATATGTATATAAAATGCCAAAGTTGGGTCGCCATCTTTTTTCCCTGCATAAGTACGGGTAGACAGGGTATCACTAGGTAACTTCGAATTAGTATTTTGTAGTTATAGTTTTCTTTATTGTTATATATGAAAATGTAGATAATTTTTTTGCGAATTAATTTATTTATTTATTTATTTTATTTTTTTATTTTTTATCAAAAATAGCTATGCAGGGAAATTGGATGTCGACCCTATCAAGTTTTGTTTATTAATACATTATATTATAAAAATATTAATTTCATCACAAAGCTCGATAGGTGAAGGTCGACCAAGTCGGAATCTTGTACATACTAGCAAATATTATTTTTTATATAAAAGGATATAGTATTCTTCCGTTAATTAAATAAATAAAAACAAAAGGGCGCACCGATTTTATTTGGTCCAGAGCGCTGGAAAAAATCCGATCTCTTCTACTAATAAGTAAATGAAAATGATTTTATGTCAAGGATTTTTTTATGTTTCTAACGTTTTCCAGTTGCAGAGATCTAAGTGCACAAATTAAAGTGCTTTCCGTTACACCAGTTTTTATGTCGCTCTACCACCCGAATTACCTCGATAGTTAAACGTTTCCACGTCTAAAGTAAAAAAAAAACTATCAAATTCCCCCGGTTGAATCTAGTATAGTATAATAAACTTTTAATCCAATCAAAAGAAAATAGAGAAAATCCCTAAAAAGAACAAGAAAATATATATATATCAACTTGAAAACTTTTGGACCAGTTTAATTGAAAATTTTAATTTGTCTTGTGTAAAAAAAAAGAGAGAGAGAAAAAATAATAATTATATTACTTATAAAATTAGTCTTTGTTTTTTTTTTTTTTGTTTTTTTAGTTTAAACAAAAAGCCAGCTTGTTTTGAAAAGTTACTTAGAAAGAATTGAAAACGGTAAAGTTGACTTAAGATTTTTTTTTCATTTTAATTATGAACCACTTGAATTTTTTTTCTTAGTTTTTTTTTCAATTAAAAATTTTCAAAAAATTATAAATTATTTTCTTTCGAAGTATTATTTCTAATGTCAAAAGGAAATCTTGTATTCGTAAAAAAAAAAATCAAATAGAATACTCTGTGTTTACAGTTAGTAATATACGCGGTTTAAACAAGAAATTCGAGTGTGACGTAATTAAGTGAGATTTCAAATGCTTGTTGTTTTTCGTAAAATTGCTATAAACACCTAGGAATAGTATCTAAAGATTATCCGTCAAGACTATAAATATACGATTATTACTATTTGTAAAATATTGCCATCTTCTAGTGGGGATGCAGAGTGCGAAGGATGCAAAAATTACAGTCTTAAAGGAGCTGTGCTCAGGTGTTTGACATATCTATTTATATTAACGATATTCACAAAATCAAGAAGTGAAACTATTCAACTACCACCCACCTTCATATAGTGAGTTAAAGTTAACTTTTAAAAAAGGTGACGTTTTTCAAAATGTAATATTATTTGAATATTCAAAACAATTCGGATGTTGAAAATAACTAATAAAATGTTTAATTAGGAGGACTGATTAGATTTTGAGAGCTGAAACTATTTTGTATACATAATCTGTGGGTCACTAGAAGGCTAGAAATGAAAAAAACTTGGTGCGGGGGTGGAGTGATGGTGCGGAGGTGGGGTTCGGGGGGTGGAAGGCACGGGGTGAGGTCCGTGGGTGCAGGGTGTATTGTAGTTAAAAAATGCAACAATTAATAATTTTTAATTGAGATTTTAAAGCGTTTTGATGATTTTATATCCATAAATTAACTAAGTTTTTTTAATTTCTCGATTTTTAAAGTAATACAATTATTTATTTTAAACCCCATTAATAATAATGTATTTATTTATTTGTATAATAAACGGACATGAGTGCTTAAAACAAGCAAGTATGTATGGTATAATATGATATATGATACATAGATAGGTAGCCAAGACAATAATTTATATATGTATTATTAAAATTAATTAAAGAATTGAATTTATCCCAATTAGAAAAATATATTTTTAATTGTTTACTAATCTTATTTGTTATATTATTAATTACTAGAGCTGCACAATATCAAAAAGTGAAACTAGTCAACCGTGATTATGTAAATATGAATTGAAGTTAAGTTTAAAAAAAGGTGACATTTTTTAAAATGTAAAAACATTTGAATATTCAAAACAATATAAGATTCGAGTTTTAGAAGAAAAGAGACAAAATTACCAATAAAATGTTTGTATATTGTATATATTTTGAGCGTTCAAACTTTCGCTCCAAAAATGTAAGAAATGAATAATTTTTTATTGACATTTTAAGACGTTGTGATGATTTTTTTCTATTTCAAAATTATTAAATTAATCAAATTATTTATTTTAAAATCCATTAATAGTAATTTATTTATTTAATAAACTGTCATGTAGGCCTACACCAACCCATTGAGCTTAACGAATCTTGAAAAACTTTTCATTTTTCCTCCAATTTTTCGTGAACAGTTCTTCTAACAATTTTTTGGCGGGTTTTTTTATTTATAAAAAGAAGATTGATTTATAGATCAAAGCAAGAAACTATTTCAAATTTCTATAACATATATAATTATGTAAATCTAGATATTAAGGTTGTTCTTTCACAAATGCAAAAATTCAAGAAGTCTTTGAAACTTTGAATATAAGTAATTAAAAGCATAATAAACACACTGTTAAAATTTACCACACCAAACATGAAATAATTGCAATTAAAAATGAAATTTTTTACATATGGTAGATTGGGAAAGGGTGGGAAAATAATCATTATTTTTTTTTTTTTTTCATTGAAGGAATTTCACCCTCTTGATGAAAAACTAATATTTGTTAGAATAATATATTCGGAGTAACTTAAAATAAATTGAAATTATTTACCTCGTAGTTTTGATAAAAAATAAAAAAAAAACATATTTGGGGGATTATTTTAAGTGTAGGGGATATAACAACAATCGCTTGGAAACGATTCATACATAAACAGGATATAGTAGTGTGAGAAGTACAGTCACGTTAAAAAACACAACCTAAAAATTTAGCACCGTTCATATGTATAGAGTGGTTAAGAGGCTAAAATTTTTGTGTGGATTGTCGCGAAAGAACCGCCTTAAAACCTAGTTTTTTGACGAAAAATCAATTCCTCAAACATTTTTATTTTTAATTCAAATGCATTTTATTTTTCTTAATCTATCTAACTGAATATGATTTCTTAATGTGTATGGCTCTTTCCTTTTCCTAACAAAACGAAAACTCTCTTTAAAAAAATAATAATAATAATAAAAAGCATTAAATTTAACGATCGTAGAGAATATACAATAAAAAATTCCGGAATATAACACAATTGTACAACTATATTTTATTTAGTGAATCAATTTTCTCAATAAATCCAATAATTCTTGCTTTAAATGTGCTTTGAATGTCTTCCGTTTGAACAATGTTCTTTTTCTGCTCTCAGCACACAAACGTTCATATATTTGCTCAAGAAAGAAAACGTCTCTCGCTAGTCTTTAGAAAAAAAATAATAAAGAGTGTACATTGTATTGGTATTCCACGTAGCGTGTGATGTTTAATCCCGAACGAGCTGTAACTCAACAGTGGATGGAGTTGGAACCCCTAACACCCATTCGGGTGAGAATCCTTAACACCCATTCGTGTGAGAGCCCCCACCACCTACCCTTAACAACTAAATACAGGGCAAATCTCGGCTTAGAAGAGCCTCCTCCCACGCTCCTCTACATATGAGCAATGGCTCACACATAGACATCAATTCATACATAAACAAATACATAAAGTACATTTACCATTTCACATCAAATATTTATTCCTATCAGAACAAAAACGATGAGCAAACAAAGAGCCAGCCAGATCTGGACATTAATAGGTACATGTAATTAGTGGCGTAGCCAGAAAATTTTCGTGGGGGGGGGGGGGTAAATCAACAAATCAAAATATTTAGTGGGAATTTTCTTTTATTAAAACAAATAGCCCAGTTAAATTGTGTTTTTACCCGGAAAGTTGTGGCGTAGTTGTGATTTCTTCAACCCTTTATGTTTTTAACTGTGCTAAATCCGAATCTGAAGTTTGCTAACAAAATTTCGTGACGGAATATTGTCAAAAAAGCAAAAAAAACTAAAAAATCTCATTTTTTGAAGGTTTTTTGCTTATAACTCGAAATCTATAAACTTTTATTAAATAACTTTCCTATTCAAAATGAAAGTTCATAAAATTTCATACAAATTTCATCATTTCGGTTTTTTCTTTTTCTAACTGTTCTTGCTGAAGCGCTAGTTGAAAATTGGCGTAGTTTTTCTGTGTCCGCAAATCCCAAAAACTCGTACTTTTTTCGATATTTTCCCATTTTGACAATGAAAGAGCACGTTTTTGACAAAGGCCATTTTTAAACTAGATTAAATTTGATACAATTAAAACAAAGTTTCATCTTAATTGAATAATGATATACCGTGCCGCAATGAGTTGAATTTTTGAAAAACCGCAATTTTTGCAAAAAATCGCAATTTTTCATAAAATGAAAACCACTCATCCTAGAAACTTGATTTCTATCTCATTCTCTAGGAAATTTTGTTGATTTGAATGTTTACTTACACCACTTTTTTGTTAAAACTTTTATATTTATAGATATCCAGCATTTTCCATGACAGAAAATGATCCGTTTTTTCAAAAAATTGCACTTTTTTCTCCATGAAATTAAACCCACTCATCCTAGAAACTCGATTTTTGTCTCATTCTCTAGAAAATTTTGTTGAGTTGAATGTTTATCTGGACCACTTTTTTGATACAACTCTTAGATTTATAGATATCCAGCATTTTCCATGACACTTTTGAGGACATATCCTTTACAAGAAATTTTATGAACTTTCATTTTGAAAAGGAGGGTTATTTAAGAAAAGTTGATAGTTTTCGAATTATAAGCTTAAAACCGCCTTAGAATCAGATTTTTTAACTTTTTTTGCATTTTTGACAATGTTTCCGTGAGAAGCCCTTTAGAGGACAATTTAATTGGACTGTAAAGGTACTTCAAGAAATTAAAAAAGAACATAATTCTTGATTAAACATATGAAATATATTTAATTTCGGTTAGTTTTCCATAAGAAACGGTTTGTCGTTGCCGTTACTCATCCCATGAGCCCTGCCCTTAAGGGGGTGGGGGGTTCTGACCCGCAAATTCCCCCCAGTGGCTACGCCCATGCATGTAATTGAAATTCATTTGGATCATATATAATTGAAAAATTGAAAAGTTTTTGTTTTGCCGAGAGTGGCAGAGTTGTTGATTCACAAAGCATCAAGCAGAGGACAACCTCTTTGTTTCTCTTTGTGGATCATATATAACTTAACATTTCAAATACATTTCGTATTGTGTATTTCAAATACTTAAAGTGGTTTAATTTGTTCAGCTATGGCAAAAGCAGTCTCTGCTTTAATTGGACTGTAAAGTGCTAATGCTAATTCGAATAAATCACTTTTAGGGCTCGTTAGATTTATCTTTCTTTCCTCTCAAAAAACAGAAAAAAAAATCATTAAGAATAGTAATAATTAAGAATTGAGGAGGATTCAGAAAGTAGGATTTTTTTTTATTTCTATTCAGATAACTCCGAAAGATTTGCGCTTGCCTTTTGCACAATTCTATAATTCTTATTAAAGCTAGTTTTTACGAGGCGATTAAAAAGCGGCATAATCATTTATCATCCAAAAAGAGAGAGAATTAATTGAATTTACGTTTGAATTATTCATTAAAATTGAGAGAGAGAATTTAAATTCAGTTTACATGGAAAAATAGAAAAACAAAAAATTGAACCAAATTACGATTCTAAAAGAGAACTGATCCAGAATATATCACTGAATCACTGATTAATGAAACGCGACAAGGAATCAACCCTATCTACAATTATTCAGCCGTTTAAAAGAACTTTTTGAAGTGAAAACTACTATTGCCACGGAAGGGTTAATTGTCCTGAACATCATGAGGAAGTGAAAAGCTTCCCCCTATCCGACTGCAGAGGAGAAGGAGAAGAGGGAGAATCGCCCCTACTTTCTCATAGGCTGGATTTCTTTTTAAAAAATCTCAAACAATACATGCTCTTTTCAAAACTTCAAAAGACCAACTGTCTACTTGCTATTGTTTAATAAAATTCTACATAAAAATCTCTAAAAAGTAATTTCGGATTTTTTTTGAATTAACTAAGTATACAAAATGAGTGAGGGGGAAAAAATAAAGTAAATGGGCTACATTATTGATCATTTGTCATAATTAAAAAATATATATACCGGGTGAGTTTTTAATCTTGAGACAGTCTTATAACTCAAAAATAGTGCATTATATGTAAAAAGTTTCAAGTAAAAGTTTATTTAAATCGAGAGCGAATCTAAACTACGCTATTGTTTGTCGACCTAGAACAAGCTTTCAAGGGTATTTTAAGGTCAAGTTGTGTTTTTTAAATAGAACCCTATATTTTTCTTTACGTCACCATATTCTACAATACAAACTGAACAACTTTCATAAGAACTATTTTTTATACGACATCAAATAAACAAAATACATAAATCAATTAGATCTTAAAAAAAATCTTAATAATTATTTTTAACAATTATTTAACTTAATTATCAAATAATAATGATTAAATAATTAATTATTAAATTGAAAAGTCACAACAATGAAAATAAGTGTTTATAATGATATTAAAACTTCGTTATACTCAGATTTAAGAGATTATTTTCTACTTAATAAAACTAGTTAAAATTCTTGAGTTTAAAAAAGTTTATTTCTCGTATCAATCGAGTAGATAGTTATATTGTATTACTATAATAAAAATGGAGTATTTTATTGGGTTGTTTTTTTTTGAAGACAGAATTGAAATGGTCTTAATTTATGGTGAATGTGAAAGAAGTGTTATGGGGCTGCTATTGAAATGAATGCCGAAGGATTTCCTGATAGGATACACCCTCACAAGCTTCATTTTATCGTGTTGTAAATCTGTTTAAAAAAATAAGGAAATTGGAACTGGAATTCATCCAGAAGAATTGCGATACACTCTGGAATGCCACAGAACATAGTTGAAAAACTATTAAATTATTAATTATTATTAAATTATTTATTTATTAATTAAATATTTTATCATTATTATTTGATAATTAAGTTGAATAATTGTTAAAAATAATTATAATTTGAATTTTTTTTAGATATAATTGATTTAATATTTTGTTTATTTGATGTCGTATAAAAAAATAGTTCTTATGAGAGTTGTTCAGCTTTTTTTTGTAAATTTAGGCAATCTAAAGAAAAATATAGGTTTTTATTTAAAAAACAGAAGTTGACCATGAAATACCCTTGAAAGCTTGTTCTAGGTCGACAAACAATAGCATAGTTTGGTTTCCCCCTCAAAATAAACAAACTTTTATTTGAAACTTTTTTCCATATAATGCACTGTTTTTGAGTTATTAGACTGTCTAAAGATAAAAAAATCACCCGGTATATATTCAATTTTGAGCCACAGAATTTTTTGGACTGAAGCTTTATGACAATAAATTTATTTTAATCTACTCACTTGAACACTTTTACATATGTTTTGGACATTTTTGCTCCCATATACTTTTGTACCGCGCATTCAGAGAAAAATTAGAGGGAACATTGCTCATTAGATGTGGACTTAGTGGGTTTAATCTATGCCGGGGGCCCTTAACATGCCTGGAGCCCTAGGACCCGGCCTATTAGGCCTTTATTTTTTTCATTTTCATTTGTAATTTTTTTCATTTTTACTTTTACTTTCATTTTCTACTTGTCCCTGGGAGGGGGCTTTAGCCCCTCCCTGTGGTTGCGCTACTGGATGAAAGGCAGTCCAGAAATAAATAAAAAAGATTATTTCCAATAAAGTATTTATTGGAATGTTTTCTTTTTATAATTCTTTAATAAACCGATGTTTCAAAGGATCTTCCCTCCTTCTTCAGGATTCAAAAGGGTCAATGAAGAAAGCATGTAATATTTTTCTTTCCTATCTCCTCTTTCAGTGCTCGTTGGTGTAGGGATTAAAATATTTTTCCAAGAATAACAGATAAAACAGACAAAAAATGATCCAAGTTTAATAAAAGAATATAAACAATTGTGTCTTTCTTTACTACGGAAGATTTGAGCATTTATTTATTTTTTGTATTTAAAAGTGTATGGGTGTTATGTGAGCCAAGGGGGATCAAAAATCATGTCCACTTTATCTCCACTATTTCATTTTTCCCTTCATTTCTAATTAATCCCCCCTGCGGATGGTATTAAATGATTTTTCAAAAGCAAAAGCGCAAGTCCGTAGCGTCTCTTTAGCTTTCTTAATGGACCATTAATAATAAACTACCAAACAAGAGAGATAGAGAGAGAGTTGGTTTCTTCTTTCATTTATTATATCACCCCCCTCAACCCCCCCCCCCAACCCCATCTTTAATCCAAAATTGTTTGTTCTCCACACTAGTCAACACTAATCGTTTGGAGCTAATCCAAAATGGCCCAGTTTTGCAATTAATTATAACAAGTAGTATAGCTTAGGATTAATTAATGGTCATGGTCACAACAAATGATAAGTTGCCAGAAAGGGATTTAGTTCTCACGAAAACAGAGGGAAAACTCTCTCTTTAGTTAACCTACTCCTGGGAATGAATCAACTTGCACTGGACTGGTTGACAAATATATTACCATCAACTTTACCGTCATCAAGTTTTCAAAATAAATGTTCTATTTTTAATTAACAACTCAATTATTTTGGAATCATAAAAATTTTCATTTTCTCGTAATAAAAGAATTTTTACTTTATCCAATGCAAAGCATGGGTAAAGTATTGCAATCGCTCTCGGGGCAAGCGTGGCTTCAAAGGGTCCTCAGGTAAAGACTACGGAACCCATGGACTAAATTAAAGTCACAAATTGTAGTATTCAATTAGGTTGAATTTTAGCACGTGACGGTTTTGCCAAAAATTACATGGGGTCTCGTCGAGAGGCCAAAAAGTGCCATTTTTACTTTATCCAATGCAAAGCATGGGTAAAGTATTGCAATCGTCTCGGGGCAAGCGTGGCTTCAAAGGGTCCTCAGGTAAAGACTACGGAACCCATGGACTAAATTAAAGTCACAAATTGTAGTATTCAATTAGGTTGAATTTTAGCACGTGACGGTTTTGCCAAAAATTACATGGGGTCTCGTCGAGAGGCCAAAAAGTGCCATTTTTACTTTATCCAATGCAAAGCATGGGTAAAGTATTGTAATCGCTCCGGGGCAAGCGTGGCTTCAAAGGGTCCTCAGGTAAAGACTACGGAACCCATGGACCAAATCAAAGTCACAAATTGTAGTATTCAATTAGGTTGAATTTTAGCACGTGACGGTTTTTGCCAAAAAATTACATAAGGGGTCTCGTCGAGAGGCCAAAAAGTGCCATTTTTACTTTATCCAATGCAAAGCATGGGTAAAGTATTGCAATCGCTCTCGGGGCAAGCGTGGCTTCAAAGGGTCCTCAGGTAAAGACTACGGAACCCATGGACTCAATTAAAGTCACAAATTGTAGTATTCAATTAGGTTGAATTTTAGCACGTGACGGTTTTGCCAAAAATTACATGGGGTCTCGTCGAGAGGCCAAAAAGTGCGATTTTTTCATTTAGTGCGTGCGGATGTATGTATGTATGTATGGATGGATGTATGTTATCGTTTTTTTGGCCCACGATTTTTTCCACACCGTTACACCGATTGAAATGAAATTGAAAACCTAGCATTCTTTGAACAAAATGAAGCGCTGATTAGTTTTTGGTACATATCGACCCACAAACATTAGTACTTTATTTCAGTACTTTTTTAGTTTTTTCTAAATATCTTGAAAATGACTTAACCAATTTTGATGAAATTTAATATCCTAATTAAGTACCTTGGGGACCACAAAAAAGGATAAATAAAGTTTTTAGTAAAATTATATTTTAAAGTACTTTACTCTAGAGTAAGAGAGTACTTTTTTAATTTTTTAAATTCTTTAAAATTTATTCATTTGAACCTTTTAATATAGCTCATTTAGCCTTGCTTAAATAAGAATGGATAGGCTTCTCTCTGTGAAATGCTAAAAATTTGGGAGAAAATTTTATAAGTAACCATAGCAACTGCGTTGTTTTCTTATCCCTTACCTTTGCAGAAGACATAGAGGAATCGACTTTAAACCAAAAATAGCGATTGATTCTAATCAAATACTTGAGGAATAACCATTCTATATTGGATTTTTGACGTTTCGGTTTTTATTGGTAACCATTGCTGAAGACATAGAGGAATCGACTTTAAACCAAAAATAGCGATTGATTCTCATCTAGTACTTGAGGAATAACCATTCTATATTGGATTTTTGACGTTTCGGTTTTTATTGGTCACCATTTCTGAAGACATAGAGGAATCGACTTTAAACCAAAAATAGCGATTGAGTCTTATCAAATACTTGAGGAATAACCATTCTATATTGGATTTTTGACGTTTCGGTTTTTATTGGTAACCATTCCTGAAGACATAGAGAAATCAACTTTAAACCAAAAATAGCGATTGATTCTCATCTAGTACTTGAGGAATAACCATTCTATATTGGATTTTTGACGTTTCGGTTTTTATTGGTCACCATTTCTGAAGACATAGAGGAATCGACTTTAAACCAAAAATAGCGATTGATTCTCATCTAGTACTTGAGGAATAACCATTCTATATTGGATTTTTGACGTTTCGGTTTTTATTGGTAACCATTGCTGAAGACATAGAGGAATCGACTTTAAACCAAAAATAGCGATTGAGTCTTATCAAATACTTGAGGAATAACCATTCTATATTGGATTTTTGACGTTTCGGTTTTTATTGGTAACCATTGCTGTAGACATAGAGGTATCGACTTTAAACCAAAAATAGCGATTGATTCTCATCTATTACTTGAGGAATAACCATTCTATATTGGATTTTTGACGTTTCGGTTTTTATTGGTAACCATTGCTAAAGACATGGAGGAATCGACTTAAAATCAAAAATAGCCATCGATTCTCATCTAATACTTGAGGAATAACAATTCTACATTAGGTTTTTGACGTTTCGATTATTATTGGTAACCATTGCTGAAGGCATGGAGGAATCGACTTAAAATCAAAAATAACGATCGATTCTTATCTAATACTAGAGGAATAACCTTATTGCATTCCATTTTTGATGTTTTGACTATTAATGGCAACCTCTACTGAAAACGTGGAAGAATAGACTTAAAATCAAAAAGACTAAATTCTTTTTTGGTAAACAACGATATTGATTATGAACGGTCGCTTTAAAGGCTTTCTTACTCTGCAAGTTCATAGCAATAAGAGGTTCCACTTTGGTTTCATCACTGAGGTTACTTGTAAAGAGGACTTCTTCCGGATGGCCTTCTAGTATATGGATTTCGAAATCAGACAATGTTAGGAATCCAGAGAAACATTCTTCACAGAAATAATCTTCAGTATTATCGTTTCTAGTTTGATTACTTGTGTCTGAAAAAAAAAATGGATTGATTATTAGAGAAGAAATTTAAAATAGAGTAATAAAGTTTATTGTAATTCTCTGTTATTGTCAATTGAAAAATCATTTAATAATATCGTTAGATTGCTAGTATATAATGCGCTAGGCGATTAATTTTTGCATTTATTTATCATTAATAATTATTAGCAATAAAATCTCCAAAAATGTAACCCCTTAAATTCCTATTGATCGTCGAGACGGAGGACAAAGTAACAGAGGCTTATTTTCATCTAAATTCTAATTTGTATGCATGTTGTAGGAGAATGCTTCCATGTTTATTAATCAAATAATTAATGAACTTACCATCAGTTGAAGTATTTTTTCTCCAATGAAATTTCATTTTTAAAATTAAATGCAATTTCCTATGAATACATTTCTTTTGATGTTTGTTCAGGAATTCTTCACTAATGAACATTTCCTGGCAATCACTGCACAAGAAATGCGGCCCTGAAAAAGATAATATTGCATTATTTAGTTATCTATAAATGTTCATGGATATTATCGAGGTAAAATCGAGCCCATGTGAATATATAACTTAAATCAATCGATTATGACCGAATTTGAAACAAATTCTTTGAATACTGGTATATAACAGTAGGCCCCCTTTTTTGAGAGGTCCCCTTTAAAATGATTTTTTTTTAATTATTATTATTATAACAAAATGGGGTCTAGACATCCATTGTGGACTACAGATTATGTATACAAAATGTGGTCTAATTTTTTGACCCTCCCTATTTTAAGTGGTCGGATTTTGGATTTCTATATCCCTAGGGCAGTGTTTCTCACACTTTTTGAAGTTGAGTACCTCTAATCTCTGACATTTTTTGAGATACAACTTAAGCTTTAATGCATGAGGGGACAACCTGTTTGAAATCTAATGCGTAATGAAAAAAAGGACATTGTACGCAAAAATAAACCCCATTATTGAAGAGAATAGGGCTTGAATTGATTTTTGTTTTGCAACAATTTTAATTTTGTATTGGACTTTTTTGCAGAAAAATTGAAATTGCTTCACTGTCGAGTGTTGAGCGGATCGAAGGCCGCGCTGCCCCTATGTGCAAGGTCGTGCGGCGCACGACGGCGCCAATTTCTTAATAGCGTCATCAGGCACTTGGTAACTTAAATTTGCATGTACCTAACTGAGAGCCTCAAATAAAAAAAAAAATAACATGTATAAAGATTTTGTAGTAATTTGAACCGTGAAAATAAGTTGTGGGCGAAGAAATTTGGACTCAATGCATATAAAGGCGCCCTTTAATATTTCACACGAAGGGGCCCCCCAAATTAAGTATACATAATTCGATGAACAATAATATTAACAATGATATTGAATACCAAAACTGACACTTATATAAGTGTATTAGGGCGATCCAATGTTTAGTTTTTATTAATAGTAATAATATCCAAAGTTTATTTTTTATTAAAAGACAATTCAATTAATAGTAATAATATAATAGAATAATAATATATACTATACTAGATGAAGGAGGAGGTATCAGCCAAAGATAGAATCACTAGGTTCAATAAAACACCTTTAATGAGACGTTTCGGCCTGAATTTTATTTGGCCATCTTCAGTCAATTAGTAGTTATACACAAAAATGCTGTACACATATGTGATCGAACCAAGCCTTGTCAAAAATATAAATTTTTTTAGCTTCATGTGAATTTATGACGTGCCTGGACTCAAAAGTTTCAGAATGAAAGTTATAAATTCACATGAAGCTAAAAAAAATTTATATTTTTGACAAGGCTTGGTTCGATCACATATGTGTACCGCATTTTGTGTATAACTACTAATTGACTGAAGATGGCCAAATAAAATTCAGGCCGAAACGTCTCATTAAAGGTGTTTTATTGAACCCAGTGATTCTATCTTTGGCCGATACTTCCTCCTTCATCTAGTACAGTTTCATCACAGCCACGAACTCTAAGAATAATAATATATGTAAAAATATACTTATTATAAGTATGTAATGTGTTCAAGAGAGGTATTAATAATCTTCATAAGATTCTGAAAAATTTTATTTGGAAATAAAATTTGATTACTTATTGGTTTAATTTAAAGCAAATTAAGAAAATCAAGAATGTTCAATATAGATATAAATTACTTATTTAATAAATAAACAAAACCTTTTTTTGTTTTATATTCAATGAGAAAAGAAAAACTAACCTGTATAAATCGGATAATTA
>JALMQS010000070.1:11494288-11558575 GCA_024734495.1 Forficula auricularia
TGATTTTAAGTCTATTCTTCCACGTTTTCAGTAGAGGTTGCCATTAATAGTCAAAACATCAAAAATGGAATGCAATAAGGTTATTCCTCTAGTATTAGATAAGAATCGATCGTTATTTTTGATTTTAAGTCGATTCCTCCATGCCTTCAGCAATGGTTACCAATAATAATCGAAACGTCAAAAACCTAATGTAGAATTGTTATTCCTCAAGTATTAGATGAGAATCGATGGCTATTTTTGATTTTAAGTCGATTCCTCCATGTCTTCAGCAATGGTTACCAATAAAAACCGAAATGTCAAAAATCAAACGTAGAATGGTTGTTCCTCAACTATTAAATGAGAATTATTTTTGAATTAATGTCAATATGAACTACAAATTGCAAGTGAAATGTGATTAATAATAAAGGAACAAACATATTAATATTTCAAATGAATTTGGATAAAGTTTAGCAACGATCCGTTGCAGTTTATTTAATTTGAGTTAACGATTTCGACATTTTGTCAGATCTATTTTCTAAAAACAGACGTTAAAATTTAACATCCTAAATTGGGTGTTGAAAAGTAAAGTAGGTAATAACACCAGTGTTAAAAAATACTATTCTCTAAATGAATTTTTAACAGGGACGTTAACATTTTAATTTTTAACACCAGGTGTTAATGATCCATATGAAGATAGCTACGTATTCTGCTTGTTCGTGTTTTTTCACCCCTCGATAGCCTCTCGCGCAAGCGCATTACTAACTTGATTTGTTATTCTAAATCTAGTATATGACCAAAAGCCAGGAAGGGGGAAAAAACCTTCTCCCTTTAAAAAAAAATCTAGTATATGACAGCTATTTGACAGTGAATTTATTTTTAATAAAAAATTTTATATTCTGAAATTATTCGATATTATTTAGAAGAGGATAATTTTTATGATGTCTCAAAAGTGAAAGTATAAATATTACTCCTAAAATAAACAAACATATCCTAAAAATTGTAATAAATCTTATTTTAACAGCAAAAGATTTTGAAAGCAAAAAACTGGGAAGTTCAAGGACTGGTAAAAAACAAATAGAAATCTTAATACAATCACAGATTAAATGGATCTGAAATGTGTTGCTTTTATATCAAAGCTGTCAAAATCTTACTTTTTGGTTAAAGACGCCATGTTTGTGCATTAAATAAATTAAATAAATATTAAAGCCACCCTCTGGCTTTAATTTTTAACACTTTTGAGTAAATGTTAACCCTTTGGTGTTAAAGCTTTTGCTTACAGAATAGCGATTTGAGGCAAGGAGGTCGTAAAATGAATTAACCCTGATTTCGGGTGTTAAAAGTTAACGTTTTGCTTTTGAGAATAGACCTGTGTAAGAGGAAAAACATTAAATTTACGAAATTTAAGAAAAAACTTATATGGGTGAACCTAAGATACCACTATTTATTGTTGTTTGTATTTGACGTAACTTATTATTGGTATGACCTCGAAATCAAATCAAACACTTAATATAATAATAATTCAAATTATAAAATTAATTAATTAATTATATCTGCACATTTACATACAGAATATCAGATAATAGCTAAAGGTTAGGTTTTATAAAGTTTACAGATGAAATTAATGTAAATTGACTTAGATTATTAAATGCCTTGTGCTTAATAGTCCTGAATGAAGCAAACAACGGGCGCCCCTTGAAGTTATGCAACCATATTGAAATCTCAATTCAATATTAGCCGATTCAAAGGCGTTTTCACTATTCTATGTATATTTGAATGTAATTGATCAATAAACATATTTGATAGAAGTAAACTAACAGCATCTTATAAGATCATTGATCAACCACCTTGGTTTTTTTTAACTATAAATCTAAACCGCACAAGTCAAAAAAATTTTATTAAACCTACCTTTTCAACTTAATTTCAAATATTAGATATTAGAAATTAAAAAAAAAAACTTTTTAGGAAGTTGAAGCGAAAAAACAAGAGCCAAATTTAATTTATAACGTTAATATTTAAAAAACAATATTCCAAAAAAAAGTCTTATAAATAATTCATTAACCATGACTTTTATAATTTGTTTTAAAAATTTAGAATTTAAAGGAAACCTTAGAATATATTTCAATTAACAATAATATAGATAAAGATAAGTGGATTGACTACTTTAGACTTCTCTATGCCGGAACAACGGAGGAAATAAGAAATTTTGAAAGTGATATCCCCCAGCCAGAATTAAAAGAAATAGAAATTATAGAATCAATCCAGAAATTAAAAAATCGCAAAACTCCAGGCGAAGATGGTATAACTAATGAGATGATCAAATATGGTGGTCCTAATTTATGGAAAGAAATCATCTTATTATTAAAACAAATATTCACCCTATGTAAGATACCAGAAGAATGGAAAACTAATATAGTTATTCCAATTTTTAAAAAAGGGAGAAAAGGAAACCCCGAAAACTACAGAGGCATCAACTTGCTCAATACCCATCTAAAGCTCACCACGTCTATTATTGCAAAGAAACTTACTAAAATAATAAATCTCGAAGATGAACAACAGGGATTTAGACGCGGGCGTTCTTGCATCGATGCTGTATTTGTTGTGAGGCAATTAGCTGAAAAAGCCTGGGAATTTAATAAACCTGCCTTTTTCTGCTTCATTGACATTGAAAAAGCCTTTGATAAGATCCAACTAAAGCATGTCCTGAAGATTTTGGAAGATCATGGAACACCAGTGGCCATCATTAGATTAATCCAGGAAATATATCAAAATAATTATGCAAGAATCAGAATAGAGGGGAAACTGGAGGGAATGATCCCAGTCAACCAGGGAATTCGGCAAGGCGATTCACTAAGTCCATTTTATTCAACCTTGTGATGAATGAATTAATAAAAGACCTAAAAAATGTCCAAGGCTACTCAATGGGAGATGAGAATGTCAATATTGTGTGCTACGCAGACGACGCGGCTCTTGTTGCGGAAAGCGAAAACGACCTCCAACGACTCTTACATAAATTTGCACTTTCCTGCGAAAAATTCCAACTCAAGATATCTTCGAAAAAGACGAAAACTCTCACAATAGCGAGAGAACCAGTACGTTGTAAGCTACAACTTTATAACACCATAGTAGAACAAGTGTCATCCTTCAATTATCTCGGCATTCAGATTACCAGCTCCGAAAGCGTTAGCGAGGAAGTCAGGCTCCAATCTATTAAGGCGTCCAAAATATCAGGATGCCTGAATGAAACAGTTTGGTCAAACAAGTTTCTGGGAACGGAAGCAAAAGTTCGCATATATAAGACCGTTGTGCGACCAATTTTGACATATGCGGCCGAAACAAGAACTGACACCGAAAAAACAAGAAAAATATTGGAAGTTTGTGAGATGAAAACGCTACGCAGAATTGCGGGTAAAACAAGGATGGACAGGGTAAAAAATGAAGATATTAGGGAAAAGTGCAATATACAAAATGTCAGCGTATGGGTCCAAAGGAGAAGAAAAGAATGGAGTGGACACGTATTGCGAATGAATGAAGACCGGCTGGTGAGGAAGGTACATGACAACATCCCTACCGGGAAAAGAAGACGGGGCCGTCCAAGAAAACGATGGAAAGACGCTCTGGAGTAAACATGCTTTTAGCCTAACAATAAGAAGAAGAAGAAGAAGAAGAATTTAATTTCAGTAAATTTTCCAACTTCTTCTTTGACTTTTTTTTAAGAAAAACGTATTACATATTTACTAAAAGAAATATTAAAATAAAGGAAAGTATATTTCATATATTTTAAAACAACCAAAGGCCAAAATTCAACAAAATTAGGATTGAAAAAAAAATAAGCTGACGTGTTCTGATGTGGCCATCCACTTGACTTTACCATACAACCTGGCCCCTCACTTATATTTAATATTTAATAAAATTATTTATAATCATGTAGGGGGGTTAGTTTTTGCATTTTTAGACTTCTGGGGACCCACTGATTATGTATACAAAATTTGGTTGAGTTTGATAAATGGCCAAGATTTTCATTTTTTGACCCTCCGCCCCCACCCCCCCCCCATTTTGGGCTGTTAGATTATACATTTTTAGACTTCTGGGGGTCCACTGATTATGTATACAAAATTTGGTTGAGTTTGCTCAAACGACCTAGATTTTTAATTTTTAACCCCCCCTCGACCCCCCTTAATTTTGGGTCGATATGCACCAAAATCTAATCAGCTCTTAATCTCAATGGACCAAAACTACGTGTGATTTTTAGTTTCGATATTCACACTAGTTTTTGAGCTAGCTCGTACACAAATTTGGTAACGCACAGACTAACTTACAGACATTTTGACAAAACAATTATTATCTCGAAAAATTTAATTTTTTCGATGTTCACTTATAAGAGCTTTTTTGTAGACCGAAATGCCATGGTTTTGCTCAATTTTTTTAATCGAAATAGTTTCTGCAGTTTTTTAGATATTTTGTAAAAAATCACTTTTTTCATGCACGATTACAATACTTGACCATACCCTGTATGGTAAAGTAAAAAAAATATATATAGTATGACTTATTGATTTTAATCAAAATCTCACTGTCGCATCTGCATTTGATATACCTAGCTTAAATTTAATATTAAATTTCTCTATGATTTATTGGTTTTTAAACTTATTGGATTCAATGGATCTATATATATATATACTATATGAACTGTGAAGCGCGCCCAGGGGGCGGATTAATAATTGAAATTTCATAATTTTAATAAATTTTTTACAAAAATACTTGAAATAGCTTAATTATTATTAAAATTAGGTGAAGGTCCGTTTCATGATTCGCCTGGAATGATTATATTGTCATGATTTTTAATTGGAAAAGAAATATACTCATTCCAGGTGAATCATGAAACGGATTTTCACCTATTTTTAATCTTAATAAATTTTATTTGTCATGAAGTATTAGTGGGTTTTAAAATTAAAAAAATCACGTATGCGGAGTTACCCAAGCCGTTTATAATAAGTAGAGATACATAGATAGATAGTTTAAAAATAAAATATTAATTAATTTAGACATTAGCCTTTTGAAATTAAAAGCATGTTCTAATATGTACGAGATAAATTGAAAATGTATTTTTAGAGTCTGGAATTGTAAAATTCATTAATATATATCGAAATAGCTCCATCTAGGTATATAATTAGCCGTGGCTGCTACTTAGCTGACTGCGCCAAATATAGCTGGTGTATTATATGGCGTATCTCCAGTTTGACCTGTCGTGGTTGATTCCCTTATCACTAATTGAAATAGGCTAAAAATATTCAATATCGAATAAATAAATACTTTAAATCTGTACTTGGAACCGGAAATCGATAAAGCCTGTTAAATATTCGATAAGTTGACGACGTCGACGACGACGACGACGACCCTGATCACAGAGGTTATTATTTATTCATAGAAAAAACGCTCTACCCTGGGTGGCTTGTTCCTGGAAGCGTTTCCCTTTCAATCAAAAATTGTTTTTTTAGAGATTGTTTTTTTATTTTTAGAATTATTATTGGACGAAATTTTCATATCTGTTACTGATATTAAAAATAAATCTATCTAATACTATTAAATATGCAATTCTTTTATATATAGAATCGGTTTCTTGAAAAAAGCTCTAACCATTTCTATGAAAATCACGGATTGGGTTTTTGTTGAACAAATTAATATATTTAGCTTTAATTTTATATGTTTTCTTAATTTAAGTAATTATTCACATGTGGGTGTGTCAATAAAAATTTCTAATTACATTTTTCCAATTTCCTTTTATTAATCAAGTTTTTTAACTTTAAAACCCTCTACGATGGGGAGCCGGGTTGGCTCAGTTGGCTAACGCACTGGTCTCGTTTCGACATCGATCGATTATGACGATGTTGGAATGGGAGGCCGGGGCTCGATCCTAGCTGACGAATAAAAATTTCTACCGGCTGAAAATCCTCACACTAACCCTACTAACACTTTACTTATGTGCTGTCTATATGGGCTTTGTTCCAGTGACATTAAAAATAAAATAAAAAAAAACCCTCTACGAATATTATTACATATTTTTTTTAATTTATTTAATGTCACCGGGAACAAAGCCCATTTAGACAGCACATAAGTAAAGTGTTAGTAGGGTTAGTGAGGGGCCCGAGTTTTTATCCGGTAGAAATTTTTATTTGCCAGTCAGGATCGAACCCCGGCCTTCCGCTCCAACATCGTTATAATCGATCGATGCCGAAGCGAGGCCAGTGTGTTAGCCGACTGAGCCAACCCGAATCCCCATTATTACATATTAAAATTAAAGAAAAACACAAATTCGGAATAAAATAATTTATTAGAACGTCATTTTCATCTTCATAAAAAACCGACGATTCGGAGGATCGTATCTCCTTCTTCAGGGTTTAAAAGGGTATACGAAACGAAGGAACAACCTCCATGGATATTAATATTAGTTTTAATTGCAATTAAATTCAAAACATTGTGCATAGCGAGATGCATTGATGATGGCTGGAACAGGTCAAAACGTTGGCAAAAAATAAATAAAATTTTATTTAATTTTGGCTACAAATAAAAATCGATCTTTTTACCTTGATTTAAAATTAAAAATAATATCAATATATCGCTTTCAACTATGGGAAAAAATTAGCGACCAACGCTCACCCAGCCAGGTACTAATAATAATATGTATAAGGATATATTAGATATAAAGTAAGGAAAATTTTAAAAAGTTTCTAAAAAAAAATTCAAAATTTTCTTTACTTTATTTAAAATGTTTCACCAAGAACCGACACCATTCTCCCTTAACAAAAAAGATTAGATATTTATATGGTGATCATTTAAATAGGCTAATCAGGAAAAATGTCTGGTTAGCCGAGCATGCCTTCTAATCAAGCTAGAGCGAGCTCAAGCCCGACTCGCTTCAAATATTTGACCGGCTATAATCTGATCCCTTCAGGGGTAGGCAATGGGAAACCACCCCTATAAAAAAAATTACAATAATACTGTTCACAGTAATCGCCGACGCTCGGAATCGAGTATGGCACTTGAAGAAAATCAGGAAAAATTCACTAAATCACCTACCCTAAAAAACCTTACTTTATAATAATTATTATATAACAATTTATTATATAATTAATTGTTTGTTTGTTTGTTTTTATTTTAAACCCACTAATAGTTCATTAGAAATATTATTAAATAATTATAAATTAAAATTAGAGAATTTAATTAGTTAAAGGTATTTTATATTGAAGACAGAGTGGTACAACTCAATGCTGAATTGATTCAAAGGCAGCCTAAAGATAATGAAAATCCAGAAATTCCGAATAAAATAATGAATTACGATGTAATTTTCATCCTCTTTAAAAAACCGATGATCCGGGAGGATCGTCCTTCCTTCTTAAGGGGTTAAAAAGGTCAATGAAGTAACCTCCGTGTATAAATATTATTTTTAATTAAGGAAAAAAAATTAAATTTTAATGCTTCTGCTAAGGAAGGTAAAAAATTTCAAAGACTGCAAAGGAGAGAGGAAGGAAGCATTTTGTTTGTTTTCTTCATTGACTCTTTGAAACCCTGAAGAAGGAGGGAATAATCCTCCGAAACATCAGTTTAAGGGAGTTCGAGACTCCTTATCTATCTGGTTGGTCTTCGAAAAAATCTTTTGTATTTCTGCAGAGTGGCAACGTCTGCATAATAAATTTTTTAATAAAAAAAATTGTTAATAATGTGGTTAATTTCGAATAAAAATCTTTGTTTTGTTAATATTAATAAAAAGAATATTGAGATAAATTTTTTCTAATTATTAAAACATTTATTTAACACAAAAACGATTTCAAGCAATAGGGTTGGAATTCTACACTAGTGCTTTTATCATATTTTGTTGGCTGCAAATAACTTTTTATTTTTACATTTATGAATAACTAATTAACTAGACTGTCAAATCTATTGAAAAATGTTTCATTTGATTCATATAATTTTGTTGAAAATGGTATAAATTGTATAGAAGTTATAGCCCTTTTAAAAGCTAAGTCCATTTACTTCCATGTTAAAAAGAACAATTTTCAATAATTTATTTCTCGGTAATGAGACAAACGATCAACTTCAAATTTTGGTAATAAATATTTAATTCATCAATGACCCGATGGTAAAAATTTGAGAATTTTCTTATAAAAATGATAAACAGTCCCGAAACCCGTTAAAGGGAAAAGAGGAAAGAAAGGTATCTAATAAAGACCCCTTATTTGAAAATGGGATAATTTTTTCTTTTTTCCCTACCCCTGGGCTGCCTTCCATTACTTTCAGCTCAAAATTCTACCAGTCTGTCTCTCTCCAAAGAGAAAATTTCGTTCAAATATTATTGTTAATTTTAATTAAACTCTCATGAATGGAACAAACATAGAAAAAAAGGTTTTAAATTTTTATGTGTTGATTTTTAACAAGAGAGAAAAATGAATGCAAGTCGTGTGTTTGATACGCCATCTGGTTTTTCTTCTCCTCTTTTCTCATTTTTATTTTATTCAAAAATTGATTCGTATCATAAATTTAAATCAGGCTTCGACTCTATAATAAGATTCACGAGCAAAACATTTTCCATTTGTGATACGTGATTGAATTTCGTTCGAATTTTCATTCAGCCAATTTATGACTGTTTCCTCTGGGAGAGAAAGAACAAAACGCACAGACAGACAGACACATTCTCTAAAGGTTTTTTTTCCTCAAAGTCTCATCACGAAGGCTCATCGGGATGAGAAATCCATCAGAATTTCATCTGCAAGCCTCAATGGACGATCGACACTCAGACAGAGAAGCAATTTCGTGGCCAAATCCCTCGTTTCTTATCGAGTGATAGCGTGGCTAAATAACATTTAGGCTTTTATGCATTGTCTGGTTCAGAAATCAAACCCTTTTTATTAACAAATCAAGTTTATGAAAATCAAGACCATCCGTTAAATTGAAAGAAAAGATTAGCAAAGTTGTTGATTCATAAAGACAAATAATTGAGGTTGTCCTCTGCTTTATGAAAATATACAGGGTGGGGCATAAAGATCTCCCAAATTTTGAAGAGCTATAAAAAAATGAAAAAATTTAACTAGAAAAAAAAATATAAAATTTTTTGTAAAGAACATAAAAATATATTTTTTTAAATGTGTTTTAAACATTATATCAGAAAAAAATGGGGGTGTGGGTCAAAAATGAAAATTGTAGCCCTTTCTACCAAATTCAACCAAAGTTTGTAGGCATACATATTCTGTGACCCTAGAAGGCTAGAAATGCAAAAACTAACCACCTAGAATGGAGGGAGGGTCACAAATGAAAATTCTAGCCCTTTCTACCAAACTCAATCAAATTTTGTATACATATTCTGTGAGCCCCTACAAGGCTAGAAATGCAAAAACTAACCACGTAAAATGGGGGAGGGTCAAAAATGAAAATTCTAGCCCTTTCGACCAAACTATGTATTCAAAACTTGGTTTAGTTTGGTCAAAGGCTAGAATTTTCATTTTTGACACCACCCTTTTTTTGTCTGATATAATGTTAAAACACATTTTAAAATAAACTGCAACGGATCGTTGCTAAACTTTATCCAAAGTCATTGCTATTTGCATGCCATGTTAAATTAAATTCAAAAATAGTGATCGATTCTCATCTAATACTCGAGAAATAGCCATTCTACTGGTTCGATTCGGTTATTATTGGTAACAATTGCTGACGACATGGAGGAATCGACTTAAAATCAAAAATATCCATCGATTCTCATCTAATACTTGAGGAATAACAATTCTACATTAGATTTTTGACGTTTCGATTATTATTGGTAACCATTGGTGAAGACACGGAGGAATCGACTTAAAATCAAAAATAGGCATCGATTCTCATCTAATACTTGAGAAATAACAATTCTACATTGGATTTTTGACACTTTAATTATTATTGGTAACCATTGCTAAAGACATGGTGGAATCGATTTAAAATCAAAAATAACAATCGATTCTTATCTAATACTCGAGGAATAACCTTATTGCATTCCATTTTTGATGTTTTGACTAATGGCAACCTCTAGTGAAAACGTGGAAGAAGAGATGTAAAATAAAATATATCTTTTTTTTTATTTGAAACCCCATATTTCTTTAATTTAAAGTTTTTATGATAAAAATTACCGTGCGAAATTTATCAAATCCAAATTCAGGTGTCCATTAAAAATTAACGATACTTTTATATTTTAAGGTGTAAAATACTATCAAAAAAATAAAAATTAAATAATTAATTATAATTTTAATGCATATTAAATTTTATTACTTATTTCAATATAAATTTTAATATTCTCCAAATTATATGTTAATTTCTCGGGTAGTTTAGTTTTGACATTTAATTGTAAATTTTATTTACCGCCCCGCCCAGACCGTAATCTCTGATACTGTTGCTAAGTCTTTTATTTAACACAAATACCCGTATCTGATTATTCTTAATGAAATTGAAGGCAATTTGCCCCCCCCCCCCCCGTCACCTTTAAGTGCAAAGGGCATACTAGTCAATTAGCAGCACCTGTGTCGCCCATACACCCGCCCTTTCTACTTTTAAGCGGCAGGCCTCGTTAAGACTCACAATTAATTGCCGCCTTGATTCCAGAGAGAGCTACGCTACATGTTTAATACAATTATGAAAAATGGCTACTGGGAATTTATGCTTGCCAGAAAGAGAGAGATTTTATTTAATTTTTTATTTTTTTAAGAGAATTTTTATTAATTAAAAAAACATCAGCGAAATTTTTATTTAATCTCTAAAGTTAGAATTATTCATGCTTAGATATTAAACCATCACATAAATCAAGCATGTCCAACCCGCGCTAAAATAAATCCGGCCCGACACAAAGAGCTATAGTTTAGGACAGGGGTGTCCAACCTTTTGGCTTTCACGGGCCACATTTGAAGAAAAAAAATTGTCTCGGGCCTCAGATAATTCTACCGATTTTGTTAATCAAAAAAATATTTAATAAATTTCTACGTATAATGATACCCACCAAGACAAAGAATCATGGCATAATAATCTTTGATTTCTATTTGTTCAGAATTTTTGTTTTAAATCATTAAGTTTAAAACAAAAGTTTTAATTATCTACTGAAATAATAAATATTTTAGAAAATGGAAATATGAGATGAAAATTAGAATTTAAAAAATAAGAATTTTATTATTTTTCTACCTCATATAGTAAGTGAGCTTTTAATTTTACTTTTCGTATATTTTATTCTTGAAAATAGCTTCTCGTATATATTATGTAAATACATATATACATACGTAAATCTTTTTCGTGTCAGTGGATAGTGAACGACTGACATTAGTCTCTAAACAACAATATCTGTTTAGATAATGACTCTGCGTACTCTTGTACACCGCGCACTCATGCACTTTGAAAAAATAATATGAATATTGTGAAGCCAGTAAAATATTTGTTATTGGGTAAATAGTTATTATAAAATTCTAAAAAAGAAACGTTATTAAATTTTTTAAATATCAATGTTTTAAGGAAGTTTATGATTTTATGTTGGGCCGCATTCATTGGAGTGCTGAGCCGCATGCGGCCCGCGGGCTACGGGTTGGAAAGCCCTGGTTTGAAACACAACTTTGTATTAATAACATGCACGTTTGTTTTCTGACTCAAATAGTTCAACAATATTCAGTAAATGTTTGCAAAAGGTATCAGTTTTCTTTCAAATTAATTAATTACTGTTATTACTAAATAATTTGTATTTCTTTAATTGAAAAATTTTTTATATATTAATTATTAATAAAAAATAATAATTAATATATAAAGCAATCAACATGTCTTCAGATTATTTGTGAGAGTTAATAATATAATAATTATTATTAGTTATTTAATTAACTGTTTAACTAGTTTTTATCTTTTAGTGAATTCCGTCGTCTTTTCAGTAAATTTTGTGTCTTAAAAATGTTTTCTTTTTTCACCTCGAATTAAAGGTTTTTTAGCAATATACCAAGAAATCTTGACAAGTTCCTCTGGATGTAATAAAACCTTACTGCTTTGTTTTTCATTCGGGTTGCCAATGTACAGCTCAGTTCAAAATAAATATTTTTAAAAGCAAAAATTTACAAAAAAAAAAAAAAACTGAAATTTTTAAATTTACCTAAATTGTTATCGGGAAATTTTGATACAATTAGATATAATATAAAAGGTGATTGTTCAAATTTTATGAATAAATACTTGCATAGAGTTGCTTGAGGTTTTGTTCCGTTATCCATAGTATACCTATATTGTTTTTAGACAAAAACAATACTATTATTATAATATATTAGTACCATATTAAACATTTAATATATGGAAATCAACGACAAATAAATCTAATCTAATCCAATTTGGTGTTTATTAATTCAATTAAGTCCATTTTAGTGAGTATAAGAGGATTTGAGGCCTTGCCTTCATTTTTAGGCTTCTACCAATATTTATTTTTTATTAAAGTTCTAGAGGAACAAATTTTGACATTATATATACATATATATACATTAGGGTCTTAAATAGCCCCTAGACGGTCAATCATTTTGACCATAAGATTCAGGTAATCAATTGAGTCAAGCATGATTGACCGTTTAGGAACCCGTTTGTTGTTTGAGCCAATCATTGACGGTGATTGATGGAAATTTTGATTTACCTCAATCCGTTTGTTGTCATTGAAATAATCTATTGATTCATTTAATAAATAGGTAATATGTTTATTTTAATCAAACAGTAGGACACCCTCATTGATTTCCTTTTAAAAATCAAAAACTTTATTTTGGCTTCTTATTAGTGCTGTGTAAGTTGGACAACTTTAGGTCCTGAAGAAGACGCCCTGGTCTATCCGATACTCCGTCCGCTCTCATTAATCATCGGCTTTTCAACTTGCCGGTAGCCATTTTAATGTGCGTTTTTTTTTCTATTTATCTTGGGCTGCTCTAATTTATTTACCCGTACTAAAGGGTTATTGAAAACTCTGCTTTCTCATTCATCGTCTTGGGAGGATTATATGTCATCGCCGTAGGCTGTATTTAATTTATCATCAATCAAATGACACACAACTCGAATTTCTTTAAAGCTTTTTTTTACGCTTTTCTTTGTATCATTCAGTCTAGAACCAAACATTTCAGAAATGAATTGAAAGCCCTGCGGGAATATTATTGCTCAATACGCCCGAGGGTTTTGAATTCACTCAAAAAAAACTATCTTATTGTGTTAAAAAATGTTGAAACGTAGAGAGGAATCATTAATTCTTTGTGGTTAGTTTAGGTCAGTGGTTCTTAACCTATGAGTCGCGAAGCATATTTTTTGGGTCGCGCAGAGTCGTTAAAAAAGTATTTTACTATATTTATTTCCAAAAAAATATATTTTAATTTGTTCAATACTAGGTATTAAAAGTAAAAATATTAAAAACAGTTGCTTTTTCATTAAATTTTCCTTGGATCGAAAAGTATCTTTCCTTATCTTAATTGTTAAATATGCGAGTTAAAAAAAGGCCATGATTGTAAAATTGAAGAAAATTGCTTAAGTATGATCTAAAAAAGGGTAATTAAAGAAATTTGGCTTTTTTGGGTCGCTGGCATGAACATATTTCTCAAATTTTTGTCGCGGCTTCAAAAGGTTAAGAACCACTGGTTTGCGATACCCATGAAACAAAGTGATCAAATTAGATACTTAATGAACAAACTCATTCGCCAATTCGTTTATTCCTATGACTTCTGAGATGAAATTTCTTCAAACATATAACCTCGAAATATAACCTTCAGTCAATATTCAATATTCCGCATTCATCTACTCTTATTAAACGAGCAAAAATTGTTTGTATATATATATATATATTTATGTATTTATTTATATATATTTGTATCATTGTTCTATTTTGAAAACGGCTTTACCGATTTTGATGAAACAAATTCTATTAACAAGTTTTGAGGATGAGAAAGCGATCTGGCTAGGTCTTGACCTCGACAAATTTAATCTTAATTGATCTTTTCTTAATTAAAGTAATTATTGACAGATGAAAATCTCAATAAAAAAGTTTGTTTACATTTTTTTCAATTATGTTTTATTTTTAATTGGTTTTTTTAATTTTAAAACCTACTAATAGGTTATAACAAATATTAATATATTATATTAAAATTTAATTAACAGGTGTCTAGGGATGTGGGTCGAATGGGAGGAGGGGAATATGGAATTTAAATAATTATCGGAAAAGAGGTTTTTTTATTTAATTAGTTTTCTCCTCTTATTAAAAACAAGGACTAAAGATGAATAAGGACACTCGATGGTGGAGAAGTAATCTCCGGAATCGAAGCAAAAATACAATGTATACATTAATTAATGTAAAATAATTGGTTTTAAAATTTAATTAATTAAGGGTATTTTTCTATAAAATAATTTATTAGAATATCAATTTAATTCTCATAAAAAATCCGACAATTCGAAGGATCGTCCCTCCTTCTTCAGGATTTAAAAGAGTCAACGAAAGAACCTTCGTGTATATTAATATTATTATTAATTGCAATTACCTACATTCAAAACTGTGTGCCCAATGATACGTCTTGACGAGGGGTGATCCCCGATTGGAATTAGGTGTACACCGTCTTTGGAATTATGTGGAATTATTTTGGAATTCATTAGATAATGCCCCTTTATCTATTGTCTTCTACTTGGAAATGAAAGTGGAGGTGGAAGTAGGTGTACACAATATTAGGACGCGGTTCACCCCTCGCGTCTTTATGATGGTGATAGCGGGTTTAAACGTTGGTAAAAATATAAATTAAATTTTATTTTGGCTGCAAATAAAAATCGACATTTTTACCTGAATTTAAATTTAAAATTTAAAATAATATTAATATATGGTTTTTAACTGAAGCAAAAGATTACCGAGCATCGCTCGGTGTTCCAGCTACTTGAATTAATAAAAATTTTTAAGAAAAAATAAAGCCGACTTCAAAAAATTAAGTGCAACAAATATAAAAATACACTAAAAGGTATAAAATAATTATTATCTTATTTAGTTACAACTAAACGACGAAATATTAACACGAAATTACTTTTAAAGTCGGTGCCAAACAAACTATACCTATAAGCGAGCGTACCCGCCAAACGTACTAAGTAAGATCCGTCGAGTGCGATTCATAAAAGGTATATGTTTGGCACCAACTTCAAAAAGTAATTTCGTGTTAATATTTCGTCGTTTAGTTGTAACTAAATAAGATAATAATTATTTTATACCTTTTAGTGTATTTTTATATTTGTTGCACTTAATTTTTGAAGTCGGTTTTTATTTTTTCTTAAAAATTTTATTTTTCTCTTTTTAGTGATGTTATTAATAGTGATTATATCATCAGAACTTGACCAAATTAATATGACACCATCCCTAAGACACCCCCTTTCGGATAAAAAAAGAACCATCGAAATCGGTTCATAAACAAAGAGGTTAGGTCTAAACAAACCTAAACAAACCTAATAAAAAAGGTCTAATACCTATGAAAAAAAATCGAAAAAAAAATGGGACCAATCGGAAGCTAGACTGGACCCAATGCAAAAAAATTTTTCAAAATCGGTTGACAATTGGCGGAGATATGAGGTAACATAGGCACAAAAAAAAAAAAAAAAAAAAAAAAAAAAAAAAAAAAATTCAATCGAATAGAGAACCTCCTCCTTTTTGAAGTCGGTTAAAAAGTCTTTGGAATGTGCATTATCGTCGGTATGATTCCAATATTTCACCATTTTTTTTTTAAGTGAAAGTAAAAAAACTAAATAATGTCTACCGGCGAGTTGAAAAGCCGATGATTAATGACCGCGGTGTATCGGACAGGGCAGGGCGTCTTCCTCAGAGCCAAAGGTCATCCATTGCTGCCAAAAAAGGGCGCGAGATGTGTGTGCTAAGGCTTTTTATCAGGATTTTGCTCCAGAAATCCAGTTGGGTTAGCTCGTAAAACCGCGGACGAGGAGAGCAGAGGGGTTTTTGACCTAGAGCCAACAACCCCTAAGGGCTGTTCATCCACTCATACCCCCCCTCCTTCCTAACACAACCAAAAACAATATTGATAAGAAATATAACGAGGATACAATATGGGTTATTTCATTCTCTCTTTTTTCGGGAAAGATAACTAGCCAATTCTTTTGTCAGATATAAAAACAATCTAAATTTTTATACAAATACTTTATAACATATAAGAATAAAAAAACTTATAATATCTATATTAAAAATAAAACATTATTAATACAAAAATAAAATGTTGTATGTGTTTTTATACGAGGATAAGTCAAAAATTACCTATACTTTTCGTTCTACAACTTTATTAAACTAAGATAGAGGCAGCCGCATGCGCATGCGTTGACTTGGCGCGTCTGTGGTTACGTGTGCGGAATTTAATCAAGATCGCGTCAGTTGTCGTCTAGCTACAACAGCATAAGCATGTTAGCTCCGCTATCAGATTGCACCAAAGAAGAGCAACGAGGAGTGGTCAGAGGGTATGAAAGGTGCTGAAATTCACCGGAGACTTTTGTCACAATACGGAGAAAGTGCTTTATCTCCTAAAAGCGTTTTTTTTTATGGATCGAAATGTTTAAAAGTAATATTATTTCTCGAAAATAGCTCTAACGATTTCAATGAAAATCACGAATTAGAGTTTTTTGGTCGACACACTTTTTTTAAAATACTATAACATATAAATATATTAATTATAATGATGCTGGACCGGTAAGTTTATTTTGATTCATCCGTTTGTTAATACTCACCATCCATCCTGAGATTAAAAGACCGAGTAAAAGAGCAACAAGCGGATGAATCAAAAAATAAATATATAATAATTTTTTTCTTTAGTTAAAATCGATATACCGTATTAATACTATTTTTGATTTTAAATTCAGGTAAAAAGATCGATTTTTATTTTCAGCCAAATTTAAATAAAATTTAATTAATTTTTTGCCCAACGTTTTGACCCGCTCTAGTCAACTTCAAGGCATTGCTGTAGACAAAGTTTTGAACTTAATTCCAATTAAAAATAATATTAATATACACGGAGGGTCCTTGGTTGACTATATATGATAATAATATTTATAATGAACTATTAATGAGAAAAATTAATAAATAGAAGCTGAAAAAATGTAATTATAATTTTTTATTGACACACTCGACTTTTAATCTTGTATAATTAAATGATCAATTCTTATAGTATATATTTATATATATATAATCGGTATCTCGAAAATGGTCTTTAAACCATTTGGAAAGATGGATAAATGAATAAAAAAAGTTCATATTTTCATTCACTGGGCGCCCCGTGAAGTTATACTTTCCCCGAGCAGCCGTCATTCCGCTTCTCTTGTTATTTAAAATAATTTTTTTAAGCGAGGCAGCTTACGATAAGCAGAATACACTACTGAATTAGCGACCCACATTTTTATTACATCCTGTATATTTTAATTTGTTCTTTGGAACTATAAGCGATTTTCTTTTATAAGCAAATGAACAAACAAACAACATTCATAAGGAGAAATCAATTAGTGCCTCTGCTTGATACAAAAAATATTTTTATAGCTTTCTTAATTAAACTAATTATTAACATATGATGGTTGAATAAAAATTAATCATGTGGTTGAATCAAAACAAAACAATTGATTGATTAAATATAAGTAATAATTAAAACAAAAAAAGCGAAGCTCAGTCTTTCAGGTACTATATACTAGTATGTATATAAAAAGGCAAGGTGATGATTTATTTATTAATTCATTAACGCACACCGCTGGACCTAGAAAGATGAAATTTGAAGTGTATATTCTTTCGACGATTTATGGATGTGCTAAGAAAGGAATTTTTTAAATACGAACCATAAAGGGGGAAAACGGTCCTCGAAAAGTTTTTCAGAGTTTATCAAGCCTGTTAAACAATATGAGGAGCTAAAATTCGTAATTTTATTTATTTTCCATGGGCTCCTTGAGAAATAACAGATAAAATATTACTATTTAAAAAGACTGAGGATCAAACATTCGAAACTATAGTCTCTATCAAATTACTTATATACATATTTATATTCATTATATGTGTATATGTTTATTTGCCTCAAGAAAAGGACAACCGCGTTAAGAATCATCAAGTCTCGGCAAACGAAATCTTTTCAATAAAATTTAAAAAATTTTAAGTGTGATAATCACCTTGAATAATTGCAACGGCTATAGTGAAGACCTAGAAGCGACCATCTCTCTGTTCTCGTAGACGGTTGTCTCTAGAAACATCTAGCAAACAGATATTAGCATCCCTGACGTTGGCATGGCGTATCCCTCCCACCTTCCTACACCTATTGCAAATTCTATCCCTATTTTTTGAGCTTATAATAAATCGTAAAAATTAATTCATGCAATCAGTTGTAGTGATTTTGTAGCGGATCCCACGGAGGGCGAGGCGATGAACCTGAAAGAAAAGACCCTAGCGACTAATAAATGACATTCGAGAATCTTAGACCCAGAAAACTACCAATTCTAAGGAGAGTGTCTTACTTTGTGAAGATAAATCCGCCCTCTGAAGATCCATCCTCCTTTGATCCTTTGGACCAGTTGATTCATCCAATACCGGTTGAAGGGAATGCTGTAAATCTATCATTTGCTATCCTATCTGAATTTAATTTCTAATAAAAATCTCAATTTGAAAAATAGTCCAAAAAACAATTAAACTGAATTCTATGTAAATATTTAGAAATTACAATGATAAATTGATGAAAAGGCAGCGCAAGGTTAATGAATACTACAAATTTCGAATAAACAATTAATTTTAATATCATTTTAATTCTTCTTAAAAATTACTCGTTTATTTTAAATTTAATAAATTATAAATTTTAATAACGATATGCTTTGAAAAAAGTAAAAATTGAATGCTTTTTACAATAATTTGATCAAATGAAAATGAATGCATGAATGAAAATGCGATTTTAAATTAAAAAGTTAAATTTTATTTTATTTACAATATTTTGTTTTTATTAATAAAATCACTAATCTAAAATTAAATATTGCAGGGTGAATGCTGAAAAAGAAAACATCCTATTGCAAAAATCACTAATTTTTAAAATTATTTGATCCCTATATAATAAATTGAACGCCATGCTTGTAAAAAAAGATTTTGTACTTATATTGAATGCGAAGCTATGATGTGCAAATTCAAGTGACGAATAGAATGAAGTCGAGAAGAGAAGAAGAAGAAGAAGACATGAAGAAGGGATGGACGAAACACCATGGAAAATAAGAGAGAAAAAATTCTATTAGAAATTGTTAAATTAATTCAAACTAGATTAATATTTAATAAGTATAGTAGGTTTTTCGAAATTAATAATACAAAAATATCGATTTACCTTTAAATTAAAAAATATCTGATCTATCTCATGACTCTACCATACACCTGCCCAAATTTTTATATACCCCCCCCCCCCCCGCTAATATTATTCCGATTTTTATCAAATTCAAATCAGCTCTTATTCTCAATAAATAATTTCGTTTTGAAAACTTCTTGGTTTTTGAGTTAGAGCGTATACAAAATTTGATTGCATAATAACCCACCAAAATTTGATTGCACAATAACCCACTAACAGACATTTAGACAAAATAATTAATATTTCTTAAAATATTAATTTTTCTTCGTTAACTATATAAAGTTTTATTGTAGACTGAAATGACGTAAATTATTATAGTTTATTATTTTATTTTTTTTATCAAAATAGCTTCAGTCGTTTTTGAGATATTTCGAAAATACCAAGCAAAAAATACTATTATCATAATAAAACAATATTTGACAGATCCCCGTATGACAAAGTTTTATTTATTTATTTTAGAATAATCCCAAGAAAACCAAACCTACAATTTTTCGAAACAATTCCATCTATTTTTTATAAAATAAAAATGATAAAAAATCAAATGCACGAGCTTAAGTAAATATTTAGTTTTATTAATTGAAAAAAACCTTCAATAATCATTTCCATTTTAACACTTGTTTTTAGCTGACTGAGATTTATTATAAAAAAAAAAAAAAAACTATATTTTCATGTTTAGGTTGTTTGCTTTTTTTTCATTCACAAAGATATAGTTTTAGTTTTTTTTATTACAATAAATTGAATTCTTATTGAGCTGACAACAGGCATTATATTGGAAATGTTCGACGAAACTTTATTTCAATTAATAAAACTAAATATTTTGATTTCAAGTATTGCTCATCTGAATCAACACGCATTTAAAATGGACAAAAATAGTATTTTTCAGAGATCTGATCAAATGTATCTCAAAAACTAGGGCTGATGCGGGCATCAAATGTAATTTTCAAAAGCTTCAGGAAATAAGATAATTTTTTATTTTTGTTGGGTTTACTTATTGTTATAATTTTTATTATTAATATTTTTTTTAATTGTTAAATTGATCTAATGGAAAACCAAATTAGAAAATTTAATTAGTATGTTTAATATATATCTAGGTACATACCTCGTGGGTAGAATTAAGCAGCCTCCTCGCAGTGGACTACGTAGGGAGAAATAAATCCAGCACTGGAGACGACACTTTACTAGAAAAAAAAACCCAATTAATAAATTCACTTGTATCTTTATTATGTGAGATAAAGAATTTTGAATGAATATTGCGTATATTTAAGTTTTAAGTTGTTTTTTTACTATGGATTTTATATTAAATCAGTTGGAAAGTTGCGATTGTAATAAAATGAATAAATAATTTGATAATTTGGAACAAATTAAGAAAGTGTGTGTGTGTGTGTGTGTAAACAGCAATCGGTTAAAATTCCCCAAAATCGATAATTCATATTTGGAAAGAAAATTATTCTAATCTGAAAACATTTGAATTCCAACTAAAATTAATAACAATTAAATTCATAAAGGAATGTGAATTTTCTTTATATATAGACTTATGGTTAAAGTATGTATTTAGTATATTATATGTATGAGAAATTAAAAGCTTTTTGAATTTTTTCAAATGTTTAGAATGTTAAAGATTTATTTCTCTCCTGCTTAGATGATTTAATATTAAATATTGTCTAAT
Source organism: Forficula auricularia (assembly GCA_024734495.1). NCBI lineage: Eukaryota > Metazoa > Arthropoda > Insecta > Dermaptera > Forficulidae > Forficula > Forficula auricularia. The sequence goes on from JALMQS010000070.1 coordinate 11,515,298, forward strand.
AATCAAAAATTTTCAATTTTTCTTTTAATTTTTTATATTAGAGTAATTTTTACTTTATCCAATGCGAAGCAAGGGAGAAAGTATTGGAATCGCTCTCGCGGCAAGCGCGACTTCAAAGGGTCCTCAGGTAAAGACTACGGAACCCATAGACTCAATTAAGGTCACAAATTGAAGTATTCAATGAGATTGAATTTTAGCACGTGGCGGTTTTGCCAAAAATTACCTGGAATCTCGTCGAGAGGCCAAAAAGTGCCATTTTTTTTGGAAGTGCGTGGGGATGGATGGATGTATGTATGTGTGTTATCGTTTTTTTCGTCCACGATTTTTTCCACACCTTTACTCTGATTGAAATGAAATTGAAAACCTACCATTAGCTTAACAAAATGAAGCGCTGATTAGTTTTTGGTACATATCGGTCCACAAACATTAGTACTTTATTTCAGTACTTTTTTAGTTTTTTCTAAATATCTTGAAAATGACTTAACCAATTTTGATGAAATTTAATATCCTAATTAAGTACCTTGGGGGCCACAAAAAAGGTTAAATAAAGTTTTTAGTAAAATTATATTTTAAAGTACTTTACTCAAGAACATATTAATATTTCAAATGAATTTGGATAAAGTTTAGCAACGATCCGTTGCAGTTTATTTATTAAAGTTTTTAATTTCTCAAATTTTAATGCAATAAATATTTACTTTCACTGCAAAATTTGCCTTTTTATATTATTTTTATAATAATTTTAGCTTTAAACATATTAAAGATCGATAGAGATTTTCTTTAGGAGACGGACTGGTATAAATATGCAATTGGATGTTGATGAAAGCAGTCCACGGTGGTTGTAAAAAATAAGACTATAGAGGTTTTATTATTTTACAAATAAATGTAAAATAATAAAACCTCTATAGTCTTATTTTTTACAACCACCGTGGACTGCTTTCATCAACATCCAATTGCATATTAAAGATCTATTAAAATGCTTATTTTGAGGATTTCTTTAAAACGAGCATCGTTTTGGTCCAATTGCCAAGCGCAAAAGGCCATTCCTAGAATGATAGAAATTTAGAAATTAATCTCTAATAATCTGAAACAAGTCTGGTCTTGTATTCGGCCACCTTGTCGTGTTAAAACTCGAAAATTTGAGAGATTATTCTATCCGTGGACTTTTTAGTCATTTTCCTTGGCCAGATTTTAATTAATGAATTGCTTACCAACATATTTATTAATTAATAACAAATTTCAAGATTCTATACGCCAGAGACGCCCTAGTAATTAATAATAAACTTAAATATAAATTGTACATCGCATTAAAATCTATATAAAATCATTAAAAAAATTATTTTTTCTTTATTATTGAACTGGAAGTTCTAAAGTTCTTCACATAGAAAATATTCACTATTTACTACAAGAAAGAACTTTCTAAGACTTTTCGTGCTTGAGTTAATGAAGAATAAAAAAATCATGGTTAAAAATGAATTTTCTTAAAGTTGCTGGCATATACAGGGTGTCCCATAATTCTCAACGATAGACCATGAACAGGGGATAGTTTATGACGGTTCAGAACTTAAAAATCATTAATTTTTTAAATTTTTAAGGAATTTGATGTTGGTACTTGGTGAAACATTTTTTTAAATTATTGGATAAAAAAATACTTGGTAGGTTTCACATTAAGATATAAAAATAAAATGAATTTATTTTTGGAAAGTCTTTAATCTCTCTAAAGACTCTCCAAAAATAAATTCTTTTTATTTATATATCTTAATGTGAAACCTACCAAGTGTTTTTATGCAATAATTTTAAAAATTATTCTTAAATTAATGCTATTTAAGAGTTTTAAAAATCTACACAAGCGAGTAGGAAATCACTCCGATTAAAAAATATTATAATTCACCGTAATATCTCAAGAAAGTTTTTATTCTTTTTTCAAAAATAATTATATCCACTTAGTAGGATGAATATATGGTTAATTTGGAGCTAATTAGATTATGATATTTACCTGTAATAGCCAGATAAGTTAAATGTTTAATTAGAGGCACTTTGATGCGTGGAGAGGGCACCGGGTACTGGCGTCAGTCTGAGGGCCAACGGAGGGGCGGAAGGATCTAGGAAATTCGCAAGGGGGGGGGGGGGCAGGAGGGAGGGAGGGGGCAATTGACCATGCAAACATACACATATTTAAGACAATATTTATTAAATCATTTACAAATCCCTCATATCCTAAAATAACGTTTTGAAAATATATTTGAGATACCATGTTAAATTTTAAGCCGCGTTAATTCCACTTGTCGAATATATTAATTTAATTAAAAAGTGAGTGAAATCTTTTTCAAGATTCGTTATTTATATTGTTTCTAATTACAATTAATTTCAAAAATATGCATAGCAATTAGAGTCTAAATGTTGGCAAAAATTAAATTAAATTTTATTTCAATTTTACTTAATTCTGACTTGACCTCTTTAATAAATTTTAATATTAATATATCGCTTTTAATTAAGGCAAAAAATTATATAGCAACGCTCAATCCGTCAGGTACTATATTATTAAGTTAACATTAGGTATATCTATATAAATAAAAATGTACTGTTACGCTTAAGTGATACGTTGAAGCATCTCCGAAAGTTTTTCACCGATTTCTTTGAAATTTTCACACACACTATTCCATTCAAATACACGAGTGTTTTTATATATAGTGTTTTTATAGATATCACGCCTGTGGCATGTAAAAAATATTTTTTCGAGGAAACAACGCCAGCGCCTCTCTGGGGGGTAAAAGCAAACCAACAGGATGGCCGATAATAGCTTTTTGAAAATCTTTCAACTGTTGATATTATTTTTGGTTAAAGGAACAATTTTGACAAGTAATATATAATTTAGATATACCAATCGGAGCACCAAACGGACATATGTTAAAATATAGTTTCGATACGTCCACTCGTTTAGGCGTGTAGCATATGAGTTATTCACAGCAACGCGTGATCGGGTCAGCTATTATCTATATAAATTTTAACCATAAAACGAGACGCTCCCCGCCAGGGGCTAGGTGACGCCAGGCCGAAGGCCCGGTCGTTAGCTAGTCGTATATATAATTGAACCACTGCATCTGTGCTTGTTATAACTTATTAACTGTATGTATTGAATCCATGAATAGCAATTTGAGAGGTGTATGTTAAATAAGGCTGGAGAAGAGTGGAGAGGGATGAATGATTGTCTAATTTGGAGCGATGCTTAAAACAAGCGATAAATCACTGAAAAGATTAAGGGGGGATGAAAAGTTTGATTGGTGTGCCATGTGCGAACAAGACTTCATTAACCCACCCACCCTATCACTTCCAGCTCATACCTATACATGAATTGTGATCAACCTGGGAAACGACTCGATTCATCATTGTTACAAAAAACAACCAACCTAATGAATGAAAAGCAAACATTTAATCGATTATTATTATTATTATTGAATTACTTATTGATTTATTGTTTTATTTTTTCCACCTTTACAAAAATAACAATATACTATATTATATCGAAAATAAATAAATTGATGTAGCCATCCAAATTTACATTTTCAAACTGTGAAGAAGGACAATCCTCCGAATAGTCGGGCTTTTAAATAGGATGAAAATAACGTTCTAATAAATTCTTTTATTGGCAATTTCTTGTTTTCAATATCTTTGGAACACCTTTTTATCAATTCAGCATTGAGTTCTACCACTCGTTCTTTGATAGAAAATACTTTATTTTTTTATTAAACCAATTATTTTACATGAATTAATGTATACATTGTATTTGAGCTTCGACTCCGAAGATTACTTCCCCACCATCGAGTGTCCTTGATCATCTTTTTAGTCCTTGTTTTTAATAAGAGGAAAAAACTAATTAAATAAAAAAAACCTCTTTTCCGATAATTATTCCAATTCCATATTTGCTCCCCAATCCGGTGCAATTTCCAGAAAATACTTTAATTTTCTAATTTTAATACTTAATAATATTTCCAATGAACTAGTAGTGGATATTTAAATTAAAAAACTATTTAATTAATAAAAGTAAATTGATAAAAATATAATTATAATTTATTTTTGACACACCCATCACCTTTGAATAATTACTTAAATTAAGAAAACCCTATCAAATGAAAGTCACCCGAAGATGAGACCCTGACAGGTCGAAATGCCGACCCCAAAATTCCCTAATCCGTGATTTTCTAGTTTTAAAAATTCTAATAGAAAATGCTGGATTTAATAAACAAATCAAATAGTTATAGCAAAGATTTTTAAAATGAGTTGAAATTTGGCAGAGAAGAGTATATTAGTTAGCTTTACATTTCACTGCTTTCTAGCCCAAACCTTTGGCTAATAAAATAAACCAAAGTAAAAAATGACCAAATTACCAAAATTTGCAAAAAAAAAGTAGGTACAAAATTTCGAAAAATGTTCACTTAATTCTCCAATTTCAGTTTTTAGATTTACTTCTTAAATGATCACAATACTATTTGACAGAATCTATAAGGACTTACATCATAGTATGAATGGTTCTAGAATTAAAAACCGAAACGTCATCAAAAACTTTTAATTAATTTATCCTAACCAGAAAAAATTTGTTAATTAAAATGTATTTAGAAAGAAATTTTAATATTATCTCGATTTAGACACTCTCACCCGTATTTCAGAATTTATATCTACCATTTGTATAATATATAATTAAATAAATAATAAAAATAAAAAATAATAATTTTAGTAATATTAAATTATTAAGAATAGTAGTAATTAAATTCTCTCGTTGTAATTTTTATTTCTATTGCCATTTAACTCATCAAATTGAATCTAAAAAGTTTAACTCAATGATTTCATTTTTCTACATGAATTATAATAAAAAATTTAATTCGAATTAATGAATAAATGTGTAAAAAGATTTTTTATTATTAATTTATTTTATTTGGAAATATATTTTTTAAAAAATGAATTAATTAAATTATTTATTCAAATAAAATTTTAAATTTTTTTCAATTTATTCAAACATTTATTACTTATATTCAGAAGCGTATCCACGGGGGGGGGGCAGAACCCCCCCCCTCCCCCAAGGACAGGGTTCGTGGGATGAGTAACGGGGACGAAAAACCGTTTCTTATGGCAAACTAACCGTAATTAAATATTAAATTGAAAGTTTTTTTGCCGAGAGTAGCAGAATTTTTATATATTGAAGGAGACAATAAAAGAGTGTCTTCTGGTGGAATTATAAATTGTATTTATTTATAAATTAATTCCTGTGAATCCATTGTAATAGACTAATGAAGAGGGCAAAGCCCTCGAAACTATAGTCTCGTTATAAATAAATAAATAAAATTTATAATTCCAGCAGAGGACACACTCTTTTATTGTCTCCTTCAATACGTAATTAAATATGATTCATATGTTTAATCAAGAATTATATTATTTTTTAATTTCTTGAAGTACCTTTTTAGTCCAGTTAAATTGTTCTCTAAAGGGCCCCTCGCGGGAAAGTTTTGGGATAGTTTTAATTTCTTGATCCTATATGTTTTTGGTGTGCCGAATCCTAATCTGAGCTTTGCTAACAAAATTTTCTGACGGAACAGTGTCAAAAATACATGAAAAGGGTAAAAAAAATCTCATTTTTCGGCGGTTTTTTGCTTAAAATTCGAAAACTATCAACTTTTCGTAAATAACCTTCCTTTTCGGAATGAAAGTTCATCAAATTTTCTACAGGATATTATTCGAATCCTCAAAAGTGTTATGGAATCTATAAATCTAAGAGTTTTATCAAAAAAGTCATCCAAGTAAACGTTCAAGTCAATAATATTGCCTAGAGAATGAGACAGAAATCAAGTTTCTAGGATTAGTGGTTTTAATTTTATGAAGGAAAAACGGATCATTTCCTGTCATGGAAAATGCTGGATATCTATAAATCTATGATAAGAGTTTTAACAAAAAAGTGGTCCAAGTAAACGTTCAAGTCAACAAAATTTCCTAGAGAATGAGATAGAAATCAAGTTTCTAGGATGAGAGGTTTTCATTTTATGAAGGAAAAACTGCGATTTTTTGCAAAAAATTGCAGTTTTTCAAAAATTCAACCTTATTGTGGCACGGGTTACCATTATCCCATTAAGATAAAACATTGTTTTAATTGTATCAAAATTAATCTAGTTTAAAATTGTATAGAGTGGCCTTTCGTGGTCAAAACGGGAAAAAATCGAAAAAAGTGCAAGTTTTTGTGATTTGCGGAAATAGAAAAAATACGTCAATTGTCAACTAGCGCATGAGCCCGAACGGTTGGTCGGAGAAAAAACCTAAATGAAAAAATTTGTAGAAAATTTTATGAACTTTCATTTTGAATGGGAGGATTATTTACGAAAAGTTGATAGTTTTCGAGTTAAAAGCAAAAAACCGCCAGAAAATGAGATTTTCTATTTTTTTTCCATTTTTGACAATGTTCCGTCACGAAATTTTGTTTGCAAACCTCAGATTCCGATTCGGCACACCAAAAAACATAAAAAGTCGAAGAAATTACAACTACGCTAAAACTTTCCGGGTAAAAACACAATTTAACTGGACTATTTATTTTAATAAAAAAAAATTCCCACTAAATATTTTGATTTGTCGATTGATTCCCCCATGAAAATTTTCTGGCTACCCCACTGCTTATATTGAAAATGATAATATATAAGCTCGCAAGCACTTGAAGCCCAAAATTATTTAAAGTATTAAAATGTTGTTGTTTTTTTCTAAAATATCGAGAAATAAATCATTTTAATTTAATTTTTCATGAACTAAAACGAAACAAAAAACATATATTAAAAAGTCGGAAAATAAAATAAAATAGATAGATAATAATTAAATATCTGAAATATTTAGTCCACGGGTGCTTAAGAGAATCAAATTAGTTTATATAATATCAATAAAATGAAATTAAATAATCGTTTTATATTTAAAGAAAGTATAGAATGATTTGAGATTGAATAGATGGTATAGAAACATTTTAGAAATAGAGATCTTAGTAATTTTATACCTTTAATATATAGAGAGGATGTTGCTTCAAGGCGTTCTCGTCTTGAAATAAAGTTAGAAGCAAGTATAAAGTCCCGTTGGCTGATAACACGCTCGGCCATTTCGATAAAGAATCATTCAAAACATTCCCAAATACACTTTGCGATACAATTATTTATTATTTATTAAAGTATAATGACAAATTTACGAAACTAATTATTAATAGTAAGTGATGTTTTATAATTAGAGACGTTTCTATTAATGGGCTTCGAGGTTTTTCACACTTTTGCTAGTCAGGCGACCCCAAAAATTTAATTTTCTTGAAAATCTTAACTTTTTCATTATTCAGATTAAAAAATGAATTCTGAATCGCAGTGAGGAAAATCATTTTACCATAAAACAACATTCCCCTCAGAAACTTAAAAATTGAATTTATTCAATTGTTTTTTTATTATAATTAATATTATTATTTATTAGTAATGAAGATGTTGAAGCTTATATTTTTGTAATTAATTTGATTCAAATTTGAATTTTTATTTAAATCACACATACTTAATTAATTGCAATTATTATTATTATTATTATTGCCTTTTCGGCCTTTCTAGCTTACGATACTATTTTTTTTTTTTTAATTTGTCTCTACCCCGAGGTCAGATTTTAGCCGGATGCCTCGAGCCGGATTCGAACCCTGGTCCACTTGGTTAGCAGGCTGACACGCTACCACCTAGCCTAACCCAACCCCCCAATTATAATTATTTATTGAAAGCGAACAAATAGTAGTTATATTGTATTATTTGTTCGTGTTCAATAAATAATTATAATTAGTTATGTGTGATTTAAATAAAAATTCAAATTGTAATATTATTATTATAGTTCGTATTTGAAAATTTCTGAAACGTGGTGGAGAAAAATCATTTGAAAAGAATATTTCCACCCGGGGACCTGAAAATTGAAATTATTCAATTTTTTTTTTGTTCTAAATTTTTTTTTGAAACGTTGAGAAAAACCAATTTAAATAAAGATGCCTCCCTGGGATCCAAAAATTGAATTTATTCGCATTTATTTATTATTTTGATTCGTATATACCCTAATATTAAGTTATAGAGTAGGGAACCTCCCATCTGATCTCCTTTATTTGAAAATGACTCAAAGTATTATTTTTACAAATTTTTGTACGTAACAATATTTCCGAAACATCAAATTATTTGTTTTTTAATTCTACAAATACGTCAATTTTTATTTTCTGGAACAATAAAATTAAAAATTTAATACAACAAAGTGCTATAATAAATATACTTTTGCTTATTTTCAAAAGAAAATGCAAATTGTATGCTAGGAAGAGAATTTTTCTTAAGAATATATCCTCGAAAAGTTATATAATAATTAATTAATTATTATTATTATTGTTTAGGGATTTTTTACTTGAAATAAATTATCCCTAGCAGCACAAAACGTATTGGAACCATATAGTTTAGCTATAACGAAACTACATCCTAATGAAACGGGGATATTATTGTTATCTGTCAGTAGGTAAACAACGCTGACTGGTAGTCAAAATAAAAACTAACACTTTCGGGTTATATTTATTTTTATTTTATAAAGAGAATAATTTAAAAAAAAAAGATATATTATAAAGACCAGCACTACTGCCGAAGGTGGCTCTCTCTTGTGTTTATTTATTCAAATAATTTGGGAGAATTGGGGAAAATATTGTATTATAGTATATATCGTCGGGTTACTGCCAAAACAATCTAACTCCACTTTTACTCAATTCGGAGTTAAGTACTCCATTAGATTAAAAATGTTCGAAAAACATACTGACAAAAAACCAGACAACTTACTTACTTTGATTTTTTTCAATCAATAAATTATTTTGAAGCTGTGACGATTTTTCATTTCAATTTAAATTTTGAAACGACGATTTCTCAAAAGTTCCAATTATGGAGTTAGCTTGTTTTGGCAGTAACCCGACGATATATCATAGATAAGGATTAGGATAAGATTAGGATAAGTTCTCTTTGTCTTGGAGGCTCTTTGGGCCGCGGTTGTTTTTCAATCTCTACTCAGAGTTTATTATTATTTTTTTATATATAAACGTTTAATAAATCATCCCAAAAAGCTTACATTTTCGTCGCCAGTTGGCGCTAAAGTCGTGGCGTGTGGTTCCTATTAGTTTGTTTATTTTTAATAGATTGTTGTTTACTATTTTCTTCAATATTAAGTGCTTTATTTAAATATTCTTCTGCATCTCAATTTTGAAAAATTATCCTCGGAATAATTGATAACTGTACAGCTTACCCGTTTCTTTTAGTTATATTTTTGACCAAGAGATTGCATAGTGGCAAGAACCACTTAACAATATAAAAACCATATATAGAGAGCCTATATTAGAACCATATATTTTAAATAAGATATCTTATTTACAATTACAAGTTGTAAGCTAAATATTTCAATCTTTTGTATTTTCTTCTCTATGAGACGACTCATTATCAGGGAATCACTAAATAAATACTATACAAAAAGTTGCAAAATATGATTGAACAAGAATTTAGTTTTACCGCACTTGTGCTGTCCTCTATATGTTGTTTTTTTAATTAAATTAATTTAGGCCAATTATTTATGAGTAATCAATAATGTCACTCTAGTGATAAATGTACCCGGAGGGGTTTGCTCTGCTTGCGGGCACACTTCCTCCTCAGGGGGGACGGGGGGCTTGTGTCGCATTGAAATCTGCATTGGCCCCCCCTGGGATTATTTCCGATGGCGCCGAGGGGCCGTGTCTGTCTGTCTGGCATCAGGCCAATCCCCCGCAGCATCCCATCCAAATCTCTCTCATCCTCTCTCTCTTATATATATAAATTTGTATTAAATAAATATCAAAATAAATTTCACTTTTGATTAAACGATCTTCATTTTTAGTCATAAATTTTTTTTTACAGTTAATCAGTCTTTTATACTTTGGATAGAAAACGGAAAACGATTTAGTAGAGAATTGAGAAAGGGATTAGGAGTTTCTAATTTGCGAGTTTGGGCATTGGGCCAGTGTTTTTAATGGCTTATTCAGTTGATTGCTGATTTGCTTATATCAACAGAGAGTTTGCACAACTTTATAATTTTTACAATTTGATTTAAATGTTAGATTTTTCCATAATATATATATATAAATACAGAGTGATGACAAATAATTAATCGGGTTTTGACTTCTTATAGCTCCAAATATATAATGCCCAGCCATAGACCCTGCTTGAATTTCACCATTACTGCTTAACTGTGAGGTAAACAAATTTCTAAAATGACCTTTATTAAAAACATCTAATTTAAAACAGAAAATTTAATATGACTGAAATGTCTCAAAACAATAGTTTGCGCGTTAAAAGATATTCTAATATTGTAGAGTGAATGAACTTGAATCATAAACAAATGTCTTTGATGGGTCGAGACATCCTTTCGATATAAAAGACCAAAAGAATTATTAACGAGAAAGAAATTTTATCGCTTTCATCTATCTTGAGGTTCATAGTAGCTTTTTGATAAAAGAAAATAGCACTTTAATTAAGAATTTTGTGGTTTAAAAGAAATTGTATGAAAAGATTCAATTTCTTCTCTCCGAGAGCGAATCAACTAGAAATGCCAAAAAGTTTTATTTTTTTCTCATTAGATATTTATTTAAATCAAATGATATTTCATATCTGTGTGTTATTTTTATTTATCTTTTATATCAAATAATTATTATTAGGAAATTTGCATTTTAAAGGGTAGTTTATTTGAAGGCCAATTTGAAAAAACGCTAATAACTCCGTTGAAAAAAATTTTAAAAATTTGAAATTAATAGATATTATAAAATAATTAATTATTAATAATTTAATCTGATTTTGAATGAAATCGCTTCAGTACTTTTTGAGAAAATCGTCAAAAACCCCGAAAACCGTCTATGAAAGGCCGTTTTAAGAACATTTTAAAATTCACCTCCATCTCACAAGTCAATGTTTCCTTTCATATGACTTTTTTAACTTTTTTCAATGGCATCTCGTGCTATCAAAAAACATCGCTTTTTTGACAGTTCAGATGGTTTCTGACGATTTTCTCAAAAAGTACTGAATCGATTTCGTTCAAAATCGGATTAAATTATTAATAATTAATTGTTTTATAATTTCTAATTAAATTAATATTTTTTTTTTAATTTTCAACGGGGATATTATCGTTTGTTTAAATTGGACTTCAAGTAAACTACCCTTTAAAATATAAATTTCCTAATAATAATTATTTGATATAAAAGATAAATGAAAATAACAAACAGATACGAAATTTGAATAGATTATAATAAATATCTAATGAGAAAAATATAAAACTCTGTGGCATTTCTAGTTGATTCCCTCCCGGAGAGAGGAAATTGAATCTTTTCATACAATTTCTTGTAAACTGGAAAATTCTTAATCAAAATGCTATTTTCTTGTATAAAAGATATACTGTGAACCTTCAGATAGATTAATTCAATAAAATAAGATCGTTTTCTTTCTCATTTATAATCCTTTTGATCTATTTCATCGAGAGGCTGAGTCGCAAGTCAGCCGGCCGGCATCAGCGAGTCATTTGTTACGGTTTTCTAACTTTTTATCATTTTCTTAAAAACTAATCAATCAATTTCGTTCAAAATTAAAAATAATTATTAATAATCGATTGTTTTATACTATTTATTAATTTCATATTTTTAAAAATTATTTCAAAGTAGTAATTAGCATTTTTTCAAATTATACTTCAAATAAACTACCCTTTAAAATGCAAATATTCTAATAAAAACTATTTGATATAAAATTAAACCATTTTGGTATTTCTATAGTCGACTCTGCGCTGTCCCAGTGAAGAACCCGTTGTCTTAATAACATTTAATTTAACTAAAAAATTCTTAACTGAAATGCTATTTTCTTATATTAGAATGATTACGTGTACCTTCACATAGATTAAATCGATAAAATAAGATCGTTTTCTTTCTCATTTATCCTTTGGTCTGTTTTATGGTGAGGTTGTGACACAAGCCTCTCGGCATAGGTAGAGATCATGTCATTTCATCAAGCCCATTCAATATACCCTATCTTTTAATATATATATTTAAATGTGAAAATATTTAATATAATAAATAAATAAATTTTTCGTTAAATTGAAGGGGTGGTTTTGTCACAAATATAATAAAACAATAATTTCAATAACTATTTGAATTATTTAATTGATAACTATACAGTTTCTGGAAGAATTTTAATAAATATGGTAAATAAAATAATTTAAAAAATATTTAAGGTGTTGTGAATTTACTATTAATTGAAATTGATTAAATAAGATCGCTTGGTTTCTTAGGTATCGAGTTCTCTTAAGACAGTCGATAGGGAAATCTCTTATATTGAATTTTAAGGATTATTTTTCTGATTATTATACATTCACTAAAAATTACTGGTACCGTCTACAGTTTTGAAATAAATTAAGCTTTTCAGATATTCAAATTTAATATCCCTATATAAATATACGACTACAGCACTGGGACTGGCGCTTCAGGGGCTCAGGACTCCGAAATCAATTATTATATTAGCAGTATCGAATAAATAATTCTATTATTAAATAACACATAATGCCTTAGGACAATGACATTCAAAAAAAAACTAAGGGTTTTAAACCATTAATTTAAATGTGGGTCCCTTTCATACTTTGTGAAATACATTCATCCAAAACCCGATGAATCATTTGTAATCACCCTGTATAATAAATATATAACAATATTTATATTAAATAATTTTTTGCCTATATTTAATATATAAAGATATAAATAGATATATAAATAATTGTATATGAATTTACCTTTGTTGACAGGCAGCAAGTGATGGTAGATTATGATGATGTCTTGAGTTCCACTTGTTATGAACTAAAACAAGAAAGAAAAGTTATGATATTAATTAAAAGAAGTTGAAAAATAAAACAGATAAATAATAATCAAATATTTCGGAATTATTTAGTCCGCGGGTGCTTAACAGAGTTAAATTAGTTAATATAAAATCAATAAAATGAATTTAAACAAGCGTATTATTGTTATAGAAAGAATAGATTAATTTGAGATTGAACACATGGTATAGACACATTTTAGAAATAGAGATCTTAGTATTTTTTTACCTTTAATGTTTCTTCGAGGCGTTCTCGTCTTGAAATAAAGTAAGAAGCAAGTATAAAGTCCCGTTGGCTGATAACGCGCTCGGCCACTGCGATAAAGAATCATTCAAAACATTCCCAAATACACTTTGCAATACAATTATTTATTATTTATGAAATTATTATGACAAATTAACCAAACTAATTATTAGCAAGGATGTTTTCTAATTAGAGACGTTTCTATTAATGGGCTCTGAGGTTTTGCACACTTTTGCTTCTCAGGCGACCCAAAAATTTAATTTTCTTAAAATTTGAATTTTTTCATTATTCTTGTTAAATAATTTCGGTAACGTGTACAATATGTTCACCCGGAGACTCAAAATTGAATTTTTTATTATTATTATTATTTAAGACAAGTACTTAATGATTCGTATATTATTTTATAAGATCAGGAACGAGGCTTAATGAATCCGGTAAATTATAAGATATAAATTATCAAATTTAATGTAAGGTAATGTTGAACGCAATTGCAGACTGAAGATGGCGTCGAGTTGAAGCCGAAACGTTTCATGATCAAAATAAAATAAATTAACAACCTTGATGAAGATTTTTTATCTTGAAAAATAACCATCATTCTCAAAGGATTCCATCTTCCACCGGATTCATTAAGCCTCGTACCTGATTTATAAAATTATTATTATTGTTCGTTTTTAAAAATTTCTGAATCATGGAAAAAGTATCATTTTAAAACAACGTTCATCCGTCGCGGAGTCAAAATTTAAATTTATTGAAGTATTTTTAATATTATTATGATGTGTTTAAAAATGTCTAAAACGTGGGAAGAAATAATTTCAAAACATGATGTCCTCTAGAGGTCCAAGACATTAAATTTATTGAAATATTTTTATTGTTAAAATTTGTGTTAATTCATTTCTGAAACGTGTAGAAAAATCATTTTAAAACAAGATGCCCCCAGTGACCTAAAAATTGGATTTATTCAATTTTTTATTAATATTCGTGTATAAAAATGCCTAAAACATGTAAAAAATCATTTTCAGACATTTTTTATGTGTCTGTGAGTCTGCATTGAGCTTATCACGATAGGTTAATAGCAAAATCTCATTAAGTTAGATTTTAAACTTTTTCAAATACTATTACAATAATTCTCCAAACCCTGTATGGTAAAGTAATTTATTTCACCCTAACCATTCTTGAATATATTATTTAAATTATTTTAAGATACTAGAATTTTGTCTTATTGCTGGTACATTTTTATCATACAAAATTCATATTTTCTACTCATTCATTTTTCCCCTATTCATGGGTATTACGTCACTCATTCTCAATTTCATTTATAGATACGACCTACAAGAAATAGAATACAATTTCTAAAATTTATATTATTTTTTAAATTGTCAGAATAAAAAAAGCTAAAAGGAAAAAAAGGGTCTAATAAATAGTGTGTAAACTTATGTCACAATTTTCCCATGATTTGGTTGGTTTTTACTGTTTTTTTGTTCTTTTATTCAAACAAACACAAAAAAACAGCAAAGAAATGTTATATTTTATTAATTTATTCGCAATTTTATCTACAAGGTAACTTGAGGATTTTTATATCTTTATAAGATTTTCAATAAAATCCTTGTCTATTCTTGTTTCCCTCCACTTTTACGATAGCTTACTACTTTTATGATTAAATTACTTTCTAAAAAAAAGGAAAAAATAAGAAGACTAATAAAGAAAAAGTAGAAAGATATTTTTTCTTTCAAGATGCCAAAAGGAAAAAAAGGGGTGGATTGGAAGAAGGGGGAGGGGGGTTGATTTAGTAATCGAAATTTGAACTCAAGGCTCTTGGAATCTAAAACTTCAATCAAAGTTATATAAATTTTCTTATAAACATCTTATTTCAATGATTGGAATGAAAATATCCCCTTCTTTAGTATTATCAGATTCTCTCTCTCGTCACAATCGAATTACCTAATTAATTTTGTAAAAATAAATCAAAATAATTTAGTTTACAAAATTGATGGCTTAGATTTTGATGGAACATAGAAAACAATATTTAAAAAATAACCAACATAAATATTCAATTATTAAAGTTGTTCACAAAGAGAAACAAAGAGGTTGTCCTCTGCTTGATGCAAATAAACATACACACATATATATCGAGATGATATATATGTGTGTATGTTTATTTTCATCAAGCAGAGGACAACCTCTTTGTTTCTCTTTGTGAATCAACAACTCTGCTACTCTTGGCAAAACAAAAACTTTTCAATTAAAGTTGTTATCGGGAAGTAAGAAATATATTTTTTATGCAGATAATTTATATTTTATTGTCAACGTTTCATCAACATTGTTGACTTCTTCAGGGCTCAAATGGTTATCTTCCCTGCATATTTGTCAATAGTTTTAAAAATTTCAATCTGATTGATGTTGTTGTCTTGCCTTGTTATGTTTACTAAGAAAGAATAATTATAAAAATGATAAATATGCATGGAAGATAACTATTTGAGCCCTGACAAAGTTGATGATACGTTGTCAATAAAATATAACTTATCTGTATAAAAAATATAGTCCTTATTTCCCGATAACAACTTTAATAATTGAATCGATGGATATAGCTAATCAAAATAAATATTCATTTAGAACAAAAAATTCTAAATGTACCAAGCTCTAGTTGGCTAGCCATTCAAGTAACCTGGGCCACAATTTTAACTTTTCCAATCCAAAAATTTTAGATAAAGAGCGAAATCGAGAATATATTTTAATTATAGAAATGATCAAAATTTTAAACAACAAAAAGTCAATTAACAAAAGGTTAAATCTATATATATAAAATCCTTTGTGTGTATGTACGCGATCGACCCACGCCTAAACCACTGAACGTATCGAAACCATATTCACACCATATGTTTGCTTAGTGCTGGGGATGGTTTATCTAAATTTTGAGCCAAATCGGTTTGATTTTATTTTTTATTTTTATATTTAATTGATTGACAGATAAGATCTATAGAAATAGAGCCTCTAAAAGGGCCAAGCAAACAATACATTATCCCTGCCCTGAAAGGTCAGGTCTTAAACAATGAAACCCCTCTTAACAAAAGAAAAAATTTCAGGTCAAAATTTCAGAAACTTTTTTTTAAGATAATAAAATCTATTTTGAATACAGACATAATTTGTAAATTTAATTTTATATATATATATAATCCTTAGTATGTATGTGCGTGATCGACCCATGCCTAAACCACTGAACGTATCGAAACCATATTCACACCATATGTTTGTTTAGTGCTCCAGATGGTTTATCTAAATTTTGGGCCAAATCGGTTTGATTTGATTTCACACGATTTTACATAATTAAATTAATTATTCTCAGGTAGAATGCCAATTGGGGTTTTAAAAAAGGTTTATCTTTTCTTTTGTACCCAGGCAGACAATGGGTGTGGGTTAATTCATTGTTCTCAAAGGCCTTGAAGAAGTATTATGATTATATTATAGATATATTTTGTTTTCCCTAAACTTTAGAATTAAACTGTTTCACAGAAATACACCATTCTCTCTTAAGTAAAAAGAAAAATTTATATTATTAAATGTGATTATTTTATTGTTATTAGTTGGCTAACCTGAGCCTGTCGGAAAGAAACATTCCAAATCTTAATCAATGTTTCTTATTATAAATACATTTCCCAGTATCTCAGTGCATTACATACAACGAATCATGGTGCATGCCTAGCATTACGATTGTTAGAAGAAGATTCGCATTGGGATACAACTCTTGCCGATGCTGCTCTCGGTTCATCGCCACATCAAATACGATGTTTGTTTGCCATTTTATTGACAACGTGTTTTCCAACTAACCCGCCTAAATTATGGGGAAAATATAAGGCTTCAATGAGTGAAGATGTATTACATGCTCTACGTAGAATTCGAGGAGATCCAGATATAAATTTCTCGCCAGAAATATATAATGAATCTTTGATTAAGTTGGAAGATTTATGCATGATCATTTCGAATCAACCACTAATTAAATTAGGGATGCCATCAGTTAATCGGCCAGTAAGTGATTTATTTAATCGCGATATGCAACGTGAACAATCGTACAATGTTGATGGTTTAAATGCATATGTTCAAGCAAATGAACCAAAATTGTTACCAGAACAAAAATTATGCATGCAGTCGCTGCTCAAGAAGATGGTTTCTTTTTTTGGATGCACCAGGTGGAACAGGGAAACATTTTTAATTTCGCTCATATTGGCACAAATGACATCATCTGGAATTGCTGCCACTTTATTAGACGGAGGAAAAACAGCACATTCAACACTAAAATTATTATTGAACATTCAAACAAATGAAAATGCTGTATGTAACATTAAAAGAATTTTTGGAACTGTACATAAATCAAAATTCATTCATGTATAAGAAAATATTAGAAAGAGTAAATCTATGCTTCGTCGTTGAATTATTTAACCTATAATCTTCAAACTAACGTAAGAGAGAAAAAAAGAGAGAATGAAATGAAAGAGAGAGAGGAATACTAGAAGTTTCACTTCCGTCGTGCGTAAGCTTGACACACTCAGTATTTTTATTTTGCTTTCGCAATGTGTTAGATTATTTCTTGAAGCTGATTTTTAATTAATAAAATACGAGTATATTTAATTAAAATACAGTTGAACAAAATTATATTGCAAACAAACTTTTGGCCGTCTCGAGACGCTGCCCGCCAGGGCCACCCGCCCGGAGGGCCAGAGGTGCAGATGGCGTGCCGGAGGCTCGCCTGACGCAGCTTAGTATGTATATAATATTATAGAAAAGAAAAAAATTATTTATAAATTAAAAAAATACAAATATTTTATAAAAAAAAGTTGCTTTCTAAATTTTAGAGAAAGCAACTATTTTTTTATTTTTCGCAAATTTTAACCATTGAAAAAGGGAGAAATTCTCTCGAAACGTTTGGATTTGAAATAAACCTGTTCTGGATTGTTTTTTATAAAAGATTTGTATTTTTTTATTTTATAATATTATGAAAATCATGGATATGCGGTTTTTGGGCTGACAAATCGATCTGTCAGGGTCTTATCTCTAAATAATTTTAATTTGATTGTTTTTTTCTTAAATAAAGTAATTACTCACAGGTGGGTGTGTCAATAAAAATGTATAATTAAATTGTTATTCAAATTCCTTTTAATAATTAATTAGTTTTTTAATTTTAAAACTCACTAATAATTCTTTATTAATTTATTTATTTGACAAAGACACGGACTAGTAGTCCACTTACGGATGGGGAATGGAGAAATGATGGAATTGAAATAATTATCGGAAAAGAGGTTTTTTTTATTTAATTAGTTTTTTCCTCTTATTAAAAACAAGGACTAAAAAGATGATCAAGGACACTCGATGGTGGAGAAGTAATCTCCGGAGTCGTATACATTAAATCATGTAAAATAATTGGTTTAATAAGTACAAAAAAGAAATACATATTCACAATCCAAATAAATACATGAATAAATCACAAAAATAATTATCACATAAAAAAATATGCCAACATACTGAGCAGTTCAATAATTCCAAAGTAAAACAACTTTAAAGTTATTTGACTGGAAATATTATTTACCTATGAAGGAAATGTAGGTAGAGATTTTCTTCCACGATGCGAACGGATAAACGAGGGTGGCAAACTGGGGGAGGGGGATTGATTTATCCCCTGAGCACCCTTTAAAGTTGCTTGTATTGTATAGATAATATAATTTCCTTTGAAATGATAGATAGTATCGAATAATCAATTTCCTCATTTGTAGTAGTTAATACACTTGGCTCTTTTTTTTATTGTTGTATAGTTTCGGAAATCCGAAAAGTGAATGTGATATCGATAATCGAATAAGTTGGCCCTTAAGAGGAAGCCTCATTGTGTTAAATAAGCAAGTTGGCTCGGGTGTGCAAGGGAAACTTGCTATCTATTTCAGTGTGTCATTTCCGGTCAGCCTCGGCCAACCACCGAGCCTTGAGGTTAGACAAACACTCGCCAGCCAGGCTGTATGGGTTGCATAGGAATCAGGCGCGCCCATATTTACATTTGAATCAAGCAACTAAGCCCTTTAGGCAAATCAGCCCAGGCTCTCTCTCTGTATTTAATAATAAATAATAAAAAACGTTATTTAAAATTTTATTAAAATTAAATCATCTCGTCACTTGATAACTTTTATTATTATCCGAGTTAATGCACTGGAAAAATTTCACCTATCCCTTCAGATCTTATTTGGGATTAGGCTCGGCCGATGTGGGAAGGGAATTCACCCTGGCCCACATGGACCTCCGGATAATCTTCAATTGAGAAACTTTTTTTTTATAATGATATTGATACAAGAAGAAGTTGCACCAAGAAGGTACAACCTCTGTAGTCAGTGGTGGACCCTTGTAACGTGAAGACAAGGGGAGATTTAGGGATTGGGTAGCAGTCGAAGGTATCTGTGGATGCTGATCTTGAAAGATTGAAGGTTATAAGTTGCTGGAAAGACGGTCGGGGGAATAGAGTTCCAGTCTCTAGATGTCATAGGGATAAATGAATTGGCGCACTATATGGCAGGCTTGTGCACTATATGGCAGGTCTGTAGCAAGACTGCTTTTTGGCCCACTCTCAGTATGTTCTTGTTGACCGCAAGTTTTTCGATGTTTTTTGTTGTTTTCTTTGAAATTATACTCCTTCTGCGGAAATACTTATTGGTATAATGACAACTCTTTCCAGTTTGCATATGCTTTTGAGTTGGAAAGCGACTTCCTCATACTTAGCTATTTTTTCGGCTTCGGTTTTCTTCAAGTTGTGTGTTAGATGGACCGCGATTTCAACTAGTGTTGCTGTTTTTTCACCTTGGTTGATTAATATTAAAATTATATATTGCCAAGGAAAGTATGTTTGAGGTGTAATAAATAATTCAGAACGGAAATAGTTGAAATCAAAATATTTAGTTTTATTAATTTAAAAAAGAAAAAGCTTCATCTAGCATTTCCAATTTACCCTTTTACTTTTGATCAATGTTATTTCATAATATAAAATGATATTTTTTTTTTACTTTACCAAATTGTAATTGTTAATGAAAAAAGTTGGGTTTTTTCTTCGTTTTTTCAAAATATCTAAAAAATGACTAAAACAATTTTGATTAAAAAAATTGAGCAAATCCATGACTTCTCGGTCAACAAATAAGCTCTAATGAGTGAACATCAAAAATTTATATTTTACGAGATAATAATTATTTTGTCAAAATGTCTGTTAGTACGTTACCAATTATATGTATTATTTGTCAATTGTCGGGATTGGATTTCTGGCATTCTGGTTCAATTCCAGCCATAATAGCACACCCGCTCTTCTAGATACCAAGATATCTTCTAGATTCTAGACATCTTAAATACATCTTAGGGTCCGTCCATAAATAACGTCACACAGTAAGGAGAGATCTTAGATTCGTGACAAAATGTGATAGGGTGGCCCGGGAATCTTAAAAATTGTAATGTCACAAAAGTAAAATTAAAAAATTTAAAAAACTCAAATTTGTTTTTTAGATTTCAGGTTATTATTATTCTAAACTGAAAATATTGGTAAAATAAATCTAAAGGAAAAATTGTAAGCAAGCAATTTTTAGCAAGGCACTTAAAATTTCCACAATTATTAAATTATAGGGTATATAGAGCAACTGTGGGTCAGTGGATAGAGTGTCGGGTCGCTGACTCGAAGTACACTGGTTCGTGAATGAGTCTCGGCAGATAAGATATTTGGGGTCGCCTCCTTTTGGAAAGCAATGGCAACCTACCAAGAGTATAATTGCCTAGTAACCTCTCCAAACTAGCCTTTCGGAAGCGGCGTTAAAAGTAAATCCCGTATATCTGTGTAAAACAACTAAACACACTCAGCACAGGTAAATGTGGAGAGGAGCCAAAATGTCAGGGACACCTGATATGGCACTTAAAAGAAGAAGGGTAAAAAAATGATAGTGTGACGTCACAATACAGGGGGGCTCAATAAAAATGTGACAGAATGTGACACAGGAGGAGGGGGGGGGTTTAAAAATCTTTAAATTCGTGTGAAGTAATTTATGGGCAGCCCCTTAAAGACAATTCGACCTGAATAAAACATATTCTAGAATAAATTTTTATAATTTTTCTAACTGATATGACAAATAATAATTGACCTATCAATGAGAAGTGTTTTGACCGCGCTTTATTTGAAAAAGATATTTTATCACGAGACTATTGCGGATTATGCTATTAAAGTCTGTGGAGTCTTAAATCTGGACCAGGAGAGAAAAAATTTAAGAAATTTATTTAAGATCATTATTTCAAGTTAGAAATATATAAGTTCAAATATTATTTTCACTCAATATTTGACAAAAATTCCCTACAGTTGATTCGTGATTGAATCAAATGTAGAAAACATTCGGTTATATTCTAGAATGCTATTTGGGAGAAGGGACAAATATAACTCTTCTGATATAAAATAAAAATTATCTACAACTCCTCGTATTTAGTAGCTGGCAATCTGTCGTGATTTTCTTTTCAGAAATGATATAATCAATAACCTATTATAAAAATAATTGTATTTTTATAATCATTAAATAACCAAAATTTAATTTAATATATATTATTAAAAATGCCATTGATAACAGAAATATATATAAAATCATTTGAGAAAAAACCTTATCTGAAAATTGAATAATAATAAAAAAAAGCAAATAAATATGAATATCAATAAATGTATTAATTTATTTAAAAGCTATTTGACGGTCGGAAAATAAATGAAAATAAATATTGAAAAAAAAAACAAACACCATCAAATAAAACAGCTGAATAATATTTGCAAAAAAATGATCGTTTTAAAGCATTAAAAAAGAGAAAGAGAGAGGGATAATAAAAAAAAATGAAAAATATTCAACATTATATGTAATTACAGCTCTGGTTATAAAAATAATTAAATTGTATCTCCAAAAGCGAATAAAGGAGATAGAATTTAACACTTGCACACATTTTCTAAATAAAAAAAAGAAGAAGTTCAAATAATAATATCTTGACTTTTGAAATCTCCCAAGGGAAAGATTTTCCTCTTTTTTTTTTAGATTTAAGAAAAATGAATTACATTTTTATATCATTCGGGGATAGGAAGAAAAAAATAAAATCTACTTTTCATGACTTTCACTTAAGGATTTTCCATGATATTTTTCTCTTTCATGAGAAAGAAAAATATCATATACAAAAATATAATATGAAACTATAGGTACTTATTTGTTTTAATAAAATGGTCATAGGAAAATGGTAAAAAAAAAATTATTTTTTTATTTAAAACTAGCTGCGAGGCCCGCCTTCGGCGGCCCTCTTGCTAGCCAGGGAGCACGCCCCCTGGACCCCCAACCCACGAACCCCATCCTCATACCCCACTCCCACCCACCACACGCCCCGAACCCCACCCAGCACCTCCCACCTCCGCACCATACACCCGTGGCCAACCACCGCTCCTACCCCGCACCCCAGCCCCCGTACCACCACACTACGCCTCTGGACCCTCACCTGAACCCCCGGCCCCACCCCCGCGCTCTCCACCCCGCACCACCACCCCGTGCCCCCCCATTTTGGTTGGTTAGTTTTTGCATTTCTAGCCTTCTAGTGACCCACATTATGTATATAAAATTTGGTTGAGTTTGGTCAAAGAGCAAGAATTTTCATATTTTGACCCCCCCCCCCCCCTTTTTGGGTGGTTTTTTGGGGAATTTTTTTAAACAAAAGTTGTCAGAAATCACATCCCCTACAACTTTGCTTATAATAAAATATTGTATTAGTCAGATGTATGTCGACAAATACACGTTTCGAGCATATTTACCGCAGCTCTTCATCAGTGCACACACTAGGGTGGTCCTTATTTTGGGTATTTTCGAATTTTTACGGTGACAGGGATCAAAATAAATAAAAAAATATCCCTCAAATTTCAAATCTCTATCTTAATTTTGGCCTGTGCCGAACAGCGATGCAATTTTCCCATCTAAATAACATGGGATTTTTGGCATTGAACAATCATTTTTTTATTCCTGCCAAAGTAATGGTTCAAAAAATTTGATACTCTGTAGACTTTATTCTTATAATAGTAGGTATCCGTCAGAACTTTTACAGATTTTTAGCTATTATAATTTTGTAGTCTATAACTTACTAACACCAAGATATAGCAGTACTTTATCTAGCTGTAACTCCAAAATCATAATAGCTATGAATCTGTAAAAGTTCTGAAGGATAGCTACTATTATAAGGATAAATTAGTTTATAAAACCGGCCGAAGTATAAAGGGTTGTATGATAATAATGTAAAGGGCAACAGGCCCTTCATTCCAAGAAGAACTAAGGAAAATAGAGGAAAACATTTAAGATAACAGGATTTTCTTTAAACAAGTCGCTAGTTCTTAACCTTAAGCATGATTCTTAAAATATAAATTTTATCTTTTAAGCTAAGAAAATAGATATATTTTTTTATCTACCAAAATGGGATAAAATGGAGAATAATAGAGCCCGTGACGTAACAGGGCAAATGATAATTTTGTTTTATTTGGACCCCAATTTCCCCTTATTAAACTTTTCACATGTTCGGTGCTAGATTTCGGTTTTATTAAATTAAAAAAAAAAAATACATTTCCCATCTAAATAACATGAGGTTTTTGGCATTGAACGATCAATTTTTTATTCCATCCAAAATAATAGTTCAAAAAATTTGATACTCTGTGGACTTTATCCTTATAATAGTAGTTATCTCTCAGAACTTTTAGAGATTTTTAGATATTATAATTTTGTAGTCTATAACTTGCTAATCTTTACTTATGTGCTGTCTAAATGGGCTTTGTTCCCGGTGACATTAAATAAATAAAAGAACTTGCTAACCCTTATGATATATCAGTATTTCATCGAGCTGAAATTCCAAAATTATAATAGCTAAAAATCTGTAAAATTTCTTAAGGATAGCTAATATTATATGAATAAGGTCTACACAGTTTCAAATTTTTTGAACTATTACTTTGACAGGAATAAAAAATTGATCGTCCAATGCCAAAAATCCCATGTTAATTAGATGGGAAATTGAGATAGAGAATTGAAACAGGGAGATATTTTTTTTAATTTATTTATAACCATATGAGCCCCTGCCCTCGTAAACATTCGAAAATATTCAAAATAAGGAGCACCCTAATATGTATTTATTTTCGTGGACTTAATCTGGGATGCTCTTTAAAATATATGAAAAACAGGTATGCTCCTCATTTGTGTCAAACCCTGCTATAAATCTATAAAAAAATGAAAATACTGTACAAAAATAGGCTAGAACGAGGGGTGAACCGCGACCTAAAATCATGTTTCCACTTCCACTTTGATTTCCAAGTAGAAGACAATAGATGACAATAGATTATCTAATGAATTCCAAAGTAATTCCAAAGACGGCGTACACCTAATTCCAATCGCGGTTCACCCCTCGGGCTAGAACCTAAGAATCCGTGCTCTTGTTATAAAATATAACAGATAAACTTTAAGTTTTCTTTAACATGATCATCCACTCAATTCAATTTTATTTTATTTTTTCAATTTATACTATATTCTGTATTCTTTCAAATGTATTGACGTTATTGACCCGTAACAATATATATATATATATTAATATCACCGAGGATAAATTAATTATCTGGATGAATATAAAAAATGTGATAATCGTATAAATGTATTTGCTGAGTGGATTAACATTTCTCCTCGGATATATTCCTATATATAATTTAATTAAACTGAATTCTATAATATAAATGTAATTTAATTCAAGTTCAGCTGTGCTGCGTTTGATTTAATGTCTGTTCATGGAATAATCCGGGCCATCTACTTCTAGTAAATTGGCTATCACTCACTTGGGATAGTTATCACTACATATTCCACACCCAGCCCTTTTCACTATGACTAATAGACCATGAACAAAATGATGAGCTTCAAATGAATGGATTCATGGATATATACACATATATATATATAATATAAATACAGAGTAGATAAAGATCATAAGGAAACATGGTCGGCGCGATTTCCATCATAATTCGCCATCTATCATGGGGTATGACTTGCGGGGGTGTTCCTCTCTCTATTGATTCAATCAACCAGAGACAATTGCACCTGCTGGCCAATCGGTCTATTGCGGAAGTAAGCCTCAAGTCTATCAGCCCTCAAATGAATGATGCCTCATCATCAAATCAACCTACAATTCAAAGGATTCAACAATCACAATAGTATAGTAGATGAGATAATTAATCCGGTTTATTCCAGAATATTAAAAAAATATTATTCTGATTCAGGTCCATATATACCTTTATTATATTAAATTAGTATTCGGGGTATAAACAACCAAACGATTGTTGAATTTTTTCAAACATGACTTTTTGTCCACAATATTATGGATTTCTTCAGGTTCTTAAATTTTTTCCACCAAAAAATGCATCGTTACATAAATTGCACTAGCAACATTAAAATATTTTCAAATAATATATTTAGACACAGAATTTGTGAACACATCAGTAGTTCACATCTGTAAAAGTTACATTGAGTAATGGTTGTTGTATTTTTACCGATTTAAAGTACTTAGTCTAAGATCCCGACTTAGGTCGACCTTCACCTATCGAGTTTCCTGATGAAATTAATATTTTGATAATATAATGTATTAATGAACAAAACTTGATAGGGTCGACATCCAATTTCCCTGCATAGCTATTTTTAATAAAAAATTAAAGTTGTTAATTTTATTACATAATGTAGTCATTTATCGAGTTCAGATAAATATATGTATTACTAAATAAAATATGTATATAAAATGCCAAAGTTGGGTCGCCATCTTTTTTCCCTCCATAAGTCTAGGTAGACAGGGTTTTTTTTTTAATGTTAGTTTAATCAGCAATCAATATATATACATGTGTTTTTTTTCTTAGATCCTCTAGATTTTAGGATCTTGCATTAATAAATTCCACTTAACCCACATTGCCTAGGCTGGCATTCGGGGTTATTTTTTTATAATTACATTTATTTTTATTTATTTTTTATGTTATGAGTTTAACATTTTTCGGGTGAAGAAAATATTTACATTGATTATTTTTTTTTTTTTTTGCGAGGAAAAAGCTGAGAAACCTTGCTAGACAGGGTATTAACAGGTAATTTCGAATTAGTATTGTGTAGTTAGAGTTTCATTTATTTTTATATATGAAAATGTAGATAATTTTATTGCGAATTAATTAATTAATTTTATTTATTTTTATTTTATTTAATTATTATCATTTCCGTCCATAATTTAATTTATAATTTGAAAGTTTATATTGGGAAAATAAGGACAAGTTTTTATGTGTGACTTTTTTATTTATCCACCAACGTTTCGTCGACTTTGCCGACTTCTTCAGGGCTTCAAATAGTCATGTCACACATTCGTTTAAATTTTCTTTTTACCTTCGTTACCATTGAAGGCCATCAGAATACAATTTTCAAAAGATATTTGGCACATTCACAAAAAATACAATTTTTTTCTCTTTTTAATAACAACCTTATCAATACAGAACAGAACAGTAATCACTTCTTACAAAAAATAGAATAAAATATTTTTTCTTTTTATCCCTATATACAAAAATCTCAACTTCGAATAAATTAAACTTATATATTAATAAAATATATGTCAACGACACCAGTCAAGTTATTATTACGGCAAAGTCGACGAAACGTTGGTGGATAAATAAAAAAGTCACACATAAAAACTTGTCCTTATTTTCCCAATATAAACTTTCAAATTTTATTTTATTTTTTATCAAAAATGGCTATGCAGGGAGGTTGGATGTCGACCCTATCAAGTTTTGTTTATTAATACATTATATTATCAAAATATTAATTTCATCAGGAAACTCGATAGGTGAAGGTCGACCTAAGCCGGGATCTTGTACTAACTGGTGTGTTTACAAGATCTGTGCCTAATTATATTAATAAAAGGCATTTTAATGTTAGCAGTGCAATTTATTTAATTTTTTGCTGAAAATTTTTTAAAAATCTGAAGATATCCATCAAATTGTGGACGAAACGTCGTGATAAGAAAATAAAATTGAATAATTTCATTATTTGTTTGGTTCTTTATACCCTGAAACTAATTTAAACTAATAAAAAAAATCCTGTTTAGTTTAGTATATATCACACGACTTTCATTTATTTACCTCACACATTAAGTTGGCCGCTTTAGGAAATTGACTCTATTGTTAATCATGCTTCATAAAATACAAAGAAAAGTTGTAATTATATTAATAGTCATGTGAATATTTGATAAATTACAATATTTCGCTATTGTCTTCATGAAAATGAATTATATTTATCAATATAATGTTTCGGATTCTAATTCTGATCAAATATTATTTCGCGATTCGAATAAACTATGCCTGGAGCTTGTTAGCTTTTCAAGAGAAAAAAAAATTAAATTGTCAATATTGTACTAAAATAATATGTGTATAACGATATATTGAATAAAGATAAATATCGAGTAGCTCAATTAATATTCAAGCAATTATATATAATACGTGAATTGAATTTTTTTTCTTGAATAAATTTGTTTATATAGAAGAAACATAACCTCACATTTAACAATGCCATTTGCATGTAAATAGAAGATTTTATTTACATCTAAATATACAATTTTTTAGAAGGGAAATTAGTTTATAAAACCGGCCCAAGTATAAAGGGTTGTATGGTAATAATGCAAAGGGCAACAGGCCCTTTCATTCCAAGAAGAACTAAGGAAAATAGAGGAAAACATTTAAGATAAGAAGGTTTTTCTTTAAACAAGTCGCTAGGTCTTAACATTAAACAAGTTTCTTAAAATATAAATTTTAGCTTTTAGTATTATTTTTTATCTACCAGAGAAGGCTAAAATGGAGAATAAAGCCCGTGACGTCACTTGGGAAATGATGATTTTTTTATTTCGCTCCCAAATTTCCCCTTATTGAACTTTTCACGGGTTAGGTTCTAGATCTCGGTTTTATTAGATTTAAAAAAAAATACGTTCCTAAACAAGTTATATAAGGTTCGGTTAGGATATATTCAGTTCGGTTTGGTTCTGCGGGTAGGAGACCGCGACTTCGTGCTGTTTTTAGGCGGTTAGGTTGGTATTAAAATTTTCGAACATGGCGACAACTGACGTCACTAAATTAATCTCTAATTTTACCCCAGAGTCATAGCTATAATGATCAAAGTTAATTAGCGAGTTAATTTTTCTGATGTTGCCAAATTGTCAAGATAGTTTAGTAAATATAAATTTTAAAAGTAATTTAACTATGCAGATATATGGAATGAAAAAAGACTTGAAAACTTATCCTATTAAAAAATTAAAAACTTGATCTTAAATTTAGTCTTTAAATTCTAAGAAAAGGACATTTGAATATTTAAATATTTTGATTAATTTCAGCTTTATTGTTTTTCTAACCTTGAAGTTTCAGTAATTTTAATTATGAGCAGTTATATTTATTGAAAAAAATGTCATTGATTGTTTTTATTGTATAAATTACAATACTTGACCATACCCTGTATGGTAAAGTAATAAATACAAATCTTTTATAAAAAAAACAATCTTCAAACGTTTAATAAATTTCCCCCCTTTGTTATATTATTATTTAGAAGAAATTCCGAGGACGCTGTCATAAATACTCAGAGCTGGACAGTTCCTTCATTTTTGGATAACTAGTTACTAGCTACTTCCTACTAGGAGTACAAGTAGTAATTCCATTTATTTTTAGTTAGATTTACAGAAAAGGACTCAAGTCATTGGAGTACTTGTAGTTATAAAAAATGTTAATCTTGTATTGGTGTTTTACTATGTTAATATTTACTTTTCTATAAAAATTAGATTCCCAAAGCCTCAAAAATCTTAACATCGAAGTCTCTTGTGACCTCATTGCGGCACGGGTTACCGTTGTCCAATTAAGATGAAACTTTGCCAATTGTCAACTATTATAGGGGTCAGCATCAAATTCGAAGAGTGGTTTATTGTACCACCACTTTTCCGCCAAGTTGGTAAAAATTGCCTATCTTTGACGATCGATTGTGGCTAAATCTCTGAACCGATTTTAACTTTTAAGTAGGTTATTCGACGCAAAATTGTATGTTCTTTCATTTTGGTAAGAATAAAATTTTCCATAAGATGCATGATTTTTGAGTTATAAGCAAAAATCTAAAAAAAAGTCCCAAATTTTCGTGGTTTTTTGGGCCTCAAAAATTTTGCGCCGATCAGAAACCATCGCAAACTCATATAACTTTTACTTGGGATGCCTAACGTCGATTAAAATTATTTCCAGTTTGTGCATATTATTGGCCAGTAGAATTCTCATATGCCTGGACTACTAAAAAATATGTTCTTTTTTATTTTTCTAATAAGAAAGTAAGCATATTGTTTGCAGATGGTAGAGCTCAATGGAAGTCCATTACACTAGAGATGTAACTACATGGCTTAATCTCTCTTTTTGCTTCTCTAATCTTCCTGTGAGGTTCAAATGTCCTTTCAAGGCTCTTTATTCATTCAACGTACGAGAGCGAACACCCCATATATCCCAGTAATGAATGATTTTATTGATCTGTGCTGGTCTTGTCCAAAACGTGAATGATTCCTATTTATCTGAATGGACCCCGATGAGGATTAAATGGAAAAGTGGCCTGGATAGAGAGAGAGAGAAAGTTAAACAAGTAAACTGACGCAATTTAATTGATCCGATTATCTCCACAAGGCATTCAAGTGTAAACTTCTATCTCTCTAATGTTTATTTAATATTTAAGAAACTTCTTAGATATTTAAGAAAATAGCACCTGGAAGACCCTGCTTCACTCGGTGTTTTTTTGCTTGAATTATTGTTTATTTTATCAAGCCATTTCTTTTGTTTTGATTCAACCACCTCTTACTTAATTAATTTAATTAAAAAATCTATGAAAATATTTTTTCACAAAATTGAGACATGGTTGTTATTATAATACCTACTATATGGTATATTTTGAAATAAATTATTGAAAAAAGTCAAGAGATCTTTTTTTATTACAAAATAAATCAATAAATAAAATAATTTTTGTTTTTGAAAAAAGCAGTCGTGTACTATTTTCTTCGTTCAAAATAATAAGGGTGAAATTAATTTGGACGTTACTGGTTAAAACTGAAAATTCGTTTGTATTTTTTCACAAAAGGTGTGTCTTTACACCTATTTTACACCTACCAAGTTTTATAAAAATATCTAATGTATTTTCGGAGTTATTCAAAAAAAATCTCTATTCCTCTATATATAAAAAATAATTAAAAACAAACCCATGTTTATATTTTTGTCTTAAAATCATGCACAGATTAACTCCGTTCAATATTGACATTCAATTATGAAACAAACCCTGTATTGCAGAGTGTATCTATAATGTGCAGTGATAATTCAAATGGTGGCTTTATGGATCAAAATCAAGAAAAAAGTTAATATCCTGAAAGGCTTCTTTTCCCAGCTATCCACCATTTTATTTTTTTATACTAAATCATTTATATCTCTGAAACGGCTTAACCATTGAGTTGAAATTTTGCTCGGAACTAATCAATATAAAGAGACCTAGTTTGGGAAAAAATTAATTTGATTATGCATAACAAAATAAATTTATTTATATTATTTTTTATTATTTAGAATTACTTCCTGTTTTAACCAGAATCTTTCTAAATACCTGTCCATTTTTTAGAAGGGCGTCCAAGCTTGTTTATTAAAAACTTTAATAAATAAATAGCCTGTGCTTTGCAGTAGTGCAGAGGTCGCCAAAGTGGTCTATATAGACCCCCAGGGGTCTATTTAACAAAAGCGCGGGTCGATCCGATCGAAAGGGTCTATTGGGGGTAGAAGAAAAAACAGTTCTTAATACGCAAATCACACATACCTAATTGAGTACGTAAAATTTGTGAATTTTTTTATAATTGACTTAATATCATTAATATCAAGGACGCTTCTTAAAAATTTAACAATAAGCAAATTTTGGACAAATATAAATATAATGCAAAAATATGTAAAACTTTACGATATAGCTCAGCCATTTGTGCTAGCATTTCCAAGTTCCTATATGGTTGAAGCCGGTTTCAGTCACATAAATTCAATCTTAACTAAGTACAGAAATAAATTAAATGTGGAGTTTCGAGGGGATTTAAGATTAAAATTGACCAATTTTGAACCCAATATAGCGAACCTTGCAAAAAAACACCAGGCACACCCATCTCATTGATTAAGAAGCAATACATCTGTAGTTACTTTACTTATTATTTCTACTTATTTATAATTACTTATTATTTAATAAATATGTATAACTTATTTCTGGGAAAATCATTAAATTTCATCATTAATATATTTTTCATAAAACTATTGTTTTACACACAATGTACTATTAATTTAATAAATGTTTAAAATCACAAAATAAATGTACATTACAGTATATAATAGAGTTTTATTTTAATTAACAGAAAATTACTTTTATGGGGGTCGATGGAGATTTCGAAAAATTATATAGGGGTCGATGATCAAAAAAGTTTGGCGACCCCTGCAGTAGTGTAACCCATTCTCACGACATGTTGATGACATCGTTCCTTAATCCACTACAAGATATTAGGAACGACATATAAATGTCCCTTATACAGAGTGTGATATACCTATATTTTAAAGATCAATAAAACAAGATTGGTTTAAGATATTTTAAATCGTATTTATTCACAAGAAAGAGCATAGAATTTAGCTTTTTCTATTTGCTTTGGAAAATCACTTATTTCAAACGGTGGTCGATATTATTGATACAAGCTTTTGAAGACGTATCCTGAGTTCCGCCATGCCTTAGCGGGTCATTTCCGGTGGAATAACAGCGACTTCTTGGCGAATGGCATTCCTTAAATGTATCTCTATCCTCAGTCTATTAATGCACATCCGGGATTTCAGATAGAAAAAACTCGCAAGAGGTTTGATCAGGCGAAATGAAACATCATAGAAATTTCGTCTTGACACCAAAATGTTTCTATTTCCAATGCGGAAAACTAATATGATTTTAGACTTTTTAGTTTTAGAAAATCCGGTTAATACTGTACAAAATATCGTTTTTACATGCTTTATATTAGCTTAACCTGCATCTATCTATTTATCAATGTGACTTTTGTTCTGTTAAATCCTGCAAACATTTCTTTATAAAAATAATTGTTTACAATTGGATGTTGATGAAAGCAGTCCACGGTGGTTGTAAAAAATAAGACTATAGAAGTTTTATTATTTTACATTTATTTGTTAAACCGACGTTTCGGAGATTTATTCTCTCCTTCTTCAGGGTCTATATAATTGAGGGGAAGACGAACATTAATTAGTATTGGGATTTTCACAAATCATTCATAATATAAAAACAATATACACAAAACAAAAATAATAATCATAAATCTACTTACAACAAAAAGTCAATGAAAGTAGTTCAAAAAATAGTTACTTTCTGTCTCCTTTGACAATGCCAAAAAAACATTATAAAAATTATTTTTCATCTCGAATAGAAAACAAAGTAACAAGCAATTGATGATCCATATGTTAATGAGATATATATAAATGAATGAATGTATAACATGTCCCCACCAATCATTGGATGCGCAGAATATCGTTGCGCATATCGGTATAGTTGTTGGGTTTTTTTTAAAATTTATATTACAATTATTTACAAATTTATAAATATGGTCATTATCAGTCCCAAAATATATACAAAATTCTTTTATTTATTTATTTATTTTTTTCCTTTTAAAAAACATAGTTCGGAACGTCATTAATATATTTACACCCGTCATTAATACAACGTCATTAATATATTTACGCCCAAGAAAAAATAAAGTATTACACTATTTTGTACTTTCTAGAAGCTTGTTTTTTTAGTTTATTTTTTTATTAATAGTTTTATTTCATATTTTAAGACGTTGCCATGATATAGGAATAAATATACAAACTGGTGTTTTTCAAATTCGAAATTTACTAAATTAATTAATATATTTGTTTTAAAACCCGCTACCCTGTTAGCATACTTGGTCTAGAACATGTTTTCTAGACATTAGGAGATCTTCTAGACATCTTAAAGACAATAAGAGCTGTATAAGACATATTCTAGAGTCGGATATCTGGATAATAGTTAATTAACAAAACATTTATATAATTAAGCAATTAAATTTATTCCAAATTGATTTCACATAGTTTTATTATATTTAAGTTAGAGCGATTACTAGAGCGAGTCTAGTACTGTGTCTGGAAACAAGTTTAAATTTTTTTTCCAATTTCCGTTTACAAAACTTTAATTTAAATATAGATTCATATTTAACTAAATGAATTTTCGAAAAATGTAAAAAAAAATGGTAGACATAATTGTATTATTCTATTTTCTACGAGAGAATAAATTCAAATCAATATAACGTCAAATCAAATCAAATTGGAATTTTTTGATAAATGAATGCTAATCGAGATGGAGAGAGGGGTGATTGATTCCACAAATAAATTTCTGAGAATGGAGATTTTTTTAATATTTTCAATAACTAGTTTGAATGAAAGGAATTGGGAGTTGAATCGAACTATAACGATTGTGTTCATTTTACTATTATTTGCTGCTTATTCAATATTGATAACCTGTTAAACCCAAGTTCATTTAACTATTGATTGGTGTTTTATTGATTTTCACCTTTCGATTAAGGGAAACTAATATAATAATAAACAATATTCCGAATTTGTGATTCATTACTTTAAATATTTAATTTTTTCAAGTCTGAGATCATAAATCTGTCTAACACTCTTAGGGCCAGAGTTGTCGCAAAGTAAATGCTCTTTACCACTAACCAAGGGTAGATGGTAAAGGGCGGGGCTAGGATGGCCAATCAGATGACAGGAACTTTCACAGGCCGGTTGTATGTCGCAAAGTAAATGCTTTTTACCACTAATCAAGGGTAGATGGTAAATGGGGGGGCTGGGATGGCCAATCAGATGACAGGCACTGCGACATACAACCGGCCCTTAAAGTCAGTTAAGAGATTGTTTAAGGATGTTCGGGACAGCTTATCTATCTGGTTGATCTTCGAAAAAATCTTTTGTATTTCTGCAGAGTGAAAACTTCTGTCTACTAAATTTTTTAATAAAAAGATTGTTCATAATGAGGTTTATTTCGAATAAAAATTTTTGTTTTGATAATAATAATATGTTAAAAAGAATATTGAGATAATTTTTTTCTCATTATAAAAACATTTATTTAACACAAAAACGATTTCAAGAAATAGAGTTGGAATTCTACACTAGTGCTTTTGTTATATTCTGTTGGCTGCAAATAACTTTTTTTTTACATTTATGAATAACTAATTAACTAGACTGCCAAATCTATTGAAAAATGTATCATTCGATTTATAAAAGTTGAATTATTGATCTGTATAAATTTGTTGAAAATGGTATAAGTTATAGACCTTTTAAAAGCTCGGTCCATTTACTTCCATGTTAAAAGGATAATTTTCAATAATGTATTTCTCAGCAATGGGACAGATGATCAACTTCAAATTTCGTGAATAAATATTTAAGACATCAATGATTCAATGGTAAAAATTTGAGAATTTTCTTATAAAAATGATAGACAGTGCCGAACCCCCTTAAAGTCAGTTAAGAGAGTTGTTTAAGAAATGATTATTGCTATGATTTTTTAACAATTATTGAAATTGAAAAGTTGTATAAATTAAAGAAAATTTTGAAAAATTTAAGAAACTTTTTAAAATTTAAAATATAAAATACTAGGTAGGTTTCACAAAAATAAAAGACAAGATGCTTATTTTCCTCTGTGAACTCCTGAAGATGGGCTCATACCCCAAAATATATATAGAGTGGTGATAAATAAGCATCTTGTCTTTTATTTTTGTGAAACCTACCTAGTATTTTATATTTTAAATGTTAAAAAGTTGCCTAAATTTTTCAAAATTTTCTTTACTTTATTTAAAATGTTCACCAAGAACCCACACCATTCTCCCTTAAAAAATTTATGTGAAGTATTGTCAGGGGCGGATTCACACATAGGCCCAGTCTTTAAGCATAATACAGTCAACAAGTTTTGATATAACTTTTTCTCCCATTACCAAGGGCTGCTTTGGTTGCTTCCAACCCCTGCCTAGATAAATAGATATATTTGAAAACTTGAATATCGGTGGGTATTTTACAAAACTTAATTTAAAATTAAATGTATAATATTTTACAAATCATTATATATTCATATTTATATTAAAGTAGCATTTCCATTTCATTAATACTTTTGAAATTAATTGAATTAGAATGTGGATATGTTTCAATGAGGGAGTTTCAAATAAGAAGAGAAATTCGTTCTTCTTGATCTTCTAAATAGACAGATAATACGTCAGTTCTTTCAACTTGATTCAGAAGACAGCCTCTTGTGATTTTCTAACACCTAAATCGCAACCTATCTGGAACTAAACTTTATTTACGAATATTATTTTTAAACAGTTTATTCATTTGTCAGCCGATATTTTCCAAAAACTAATCATTAAAATAATAGTAGGTTTTCAATTTCATTTCAATCAGTTAAATGGTGTGGAAAAATAGTCGAAAAAATGCATACATACATCCGGACAGACTAAATTAAAAAATCGCACTTTTGGCCTCTGGACGAGACCCGATGTAATTTTTGGCAAAAATTCAACCTGATTGAATACTACAATTTGTGACTTTGGTTGAGACCATGGGTTCCGTAGTCTTTGCCTGGAGACCATTTGAAGTCACGCTTGCTGCGAGGCCGATTATAAAACTGATTTTTTTAAATTTAATTTGTAAAATAATTGTTAGGTTAATTACACTGATCAACAAAAATTTTCCCCCTTAAACCTAACAATGGATTCCAGTAGAGTTTTCTACGCTGATTATCACGCAATTTCCCGATTTTTTAAAACAGAGGTCAGAGTTTTGAGATATTATCGGTCAAAACGACGAAAAATGACATTTTGACCTATTTTCGAGTCTCGTTAAATATTAAACAGCAATATTTGAAATCAAAATATTTTGTTGACGTAATAGAAAACAGCTTCCTCTTGGATTTTCAAATTACCACTTGTTTTAGGCTCAATCGGAACTCGAGTTATAACTAAGGAGCTAGGGCTACGTGTTTATAAAGCATAAAAACATAGATAAAACAAATGGTCTTAATCTTTTAGTTATAACTCGAGTTCTGATTGAGCTAAAAACAAGTGGTAATTTGAAAATCAAAAAAGAAGCTGCTTTCTATTACGTCAATAAAATATTTTGATTTCAAATATTGCTGTTTAATATTTAACGAGACTCAAAAATAGGTCAAATGGACCTATTTTTGTCATTTTGACCGATAATATCTCAAAACTCTGACTCTGTTTTAAAAAATCGAAACAGTGTGATAATCAGCGTATCGAAAACTCTACTGGAGTCCATTGTTGGGTTTGTGGGGAGAAATTTTTGTTTAATGTCGTGTTATGAGTAAAATTATATTAAATAATATTATTGTATTCAACTGGATTTTTAAACGGAAAAGTTGCGGTAGACTTATTTCATAAACTGTTCCTCGCATATTTATTAGCGGATCTAGGGGGCTAGGCAGGGAGGGGCAGGGGGGCACGTGCCCCAGGTGCCAAATTTTAAGAAGCAGCGCATTTTGGGAAGCGAGATATTTTTTGTAATGTAATTTTAAAATAAAATGGTGTTAAAATTTAAATGATTTATTCTTGATGCTATAAAACCATAAGGCTGTTTATTATAACCCATTTACTATTTTTTATCATACTTTGTTTGTTTTATATAGAATTTAGGGGGTGAGGGAGCGGCAAATTCAACCTTGCCCCTCTGACAAAAGACCTAAATCCGGCTCTGTTTATAAATGAAAATTTAAAAATATGAGAAACTTAGTAAGGGTACGAATTTTTCCAGTACGACCAGTGGCCCCCCTCGGTCTATAAACTACTCCTAAGTAACCGATCATCTTAATTTTCGGTGACTTTCTTGTCCATTATAAAATTAAAAAAATTTATTAGTATAGCTACAATCGGTTGGTTCTTTTTCCGTTAATTTCGCCGAACGAGTTTTCTAGTCCGGGGTGTGCAATCAATCGACCAACGAACCTTTGGGGTTTTCTCCCTCCCTGTTCTTATTTGAAACCAGTAGGTACTAATACTAAAGAGAAGAAGGGTCCTCGATCTGCTTCCGAGTCTTTTCAAATGATTGAAGTAGCCGGGGGGGACGGGGACCCTCAGGTCTTCAGGTGGGGCGTGGGACCGGCTGCTATTTATTCCCTCGGCCCCGGATGTCGGGCTCAAATATCGCTCTTTTGTCTCCTCTTTACTTTTGTCTCTCTCTCCCTGCTCTGCCCTCAAGACTTTTTATTCATTAGATTCAAGAGCACAATCATAAACTCCTCTTCAATTCGATCTTCTAGTTTTTTTTTAGCGAATCCGTTATCTAGATTTTTTATCATTAGAATGAGGCTATATCTCCCTAGATATGCCTCTTTGTTGATACATTCAAATCATAAGAAATTTTTACTTTATCCAATGCGAAGCATGGGTAAAGTATTGTAATCTGTAGCAAGTGCGACTTCAAATGCTCCCCGGGTGGAGACTACGGAACCCATGGTCTCAATTAGAGTCACGAATTGTAGTAGTTATTTAGGTTGAATTTTAGCACGTGACAATTTTGGCAAAAATTACATGGGGGTCTCGTCCAGAGGCCAAAAAGTGCGATTTTTTTCATTTAGTGAGTGCGGATGTATGTATGTATGTGGTCGTATTTTGTCCACGATTTTTTCCACACCGTTGAACCGATTGAAATGAAATTGAAATTCTACCATTATTTTAACAAAGTGAAGCGCTGCTTAGTTTTTGGTACATATCGCCCCACAAACATTAGTACTTTATTCCAGTACTTTTTCAGTTTTTTCTAAATATCTTGAAAATGTCACAGTGGCGGCCCTGTTTTTTTCGAAGTTAATTATAATAAATACAACAATCCCTAAATAGCCAAAAACCCTTAAATTAAATATATTTATTTAATTTAATTTAATTTAATTTAAGTAAATTTAAAAATAAAAGTTAGTTACTGATTTATGAAAAAAAATTCATCTTTTTAAATTTTCCCGATTTTCCCTTAAACGCCTCTAACTCAAAAAATCTAGATGTTTATTCTTTCAAATTTTCCTTATAAGCTTTGTGCCAAATTTTAAATTTTTTAATCAATTATTCTTTAGTGTTTATTTATTTAATTAATTTGTTTGAAATAAATAAATATGGTGTAATATCAATTCCGGAATCCATGTTTTTTCGCAGCTATAAAAATACAATAATACCTAACCTATTAAATTATTTTCTATTTACTAATGGATCATATAGAAATCTAAAATATATTGAATAACTTCTTAGGATTCTAGGGGTTGAAAATATAATAGTCAAATAACTCAAACTCGCAGGAAACGTACTTGGATTGTTTACTTTAACATACGGGTATGAAAAAAGTTAGTTTTTTTGTTCCTATATTCGATATATCTCAAAAAAGGCTGAAGCAATTTTGATTAAAAAAAATTGAACAAATTCACGGTATTTGGATCTATAATAAAGCATTTTATAATAAACAACATGAACAAAATTTAAATTTTAAGAAATATTAATTATTTTGTCAAAATGTCTGTTATCAAATGTTGTGTTCGCTCTAGCTCAAAAACCAATGAAGGAATCAAAATGAAATTTTATGTTTATATATTTTATATTGAGATTAAGAGCTGATATTAGATTGTGATTGCCTTTAAGGCCTTAAAGAACTATCAATGCAAAAACAGCTTTCTAAAGTGATCTGAGATGGTGCAGGATGGTTCAGTCATGAGATGGCCAGATCGCATATTTTTGTCTCTTTTTTAGCAGATGATGCTATTATTAATTGCAATGGCTTTAAAACTTGCTGAAGCCAATGGCATACCTATACTATATATAAGAGCCTAGATTAATTTGTAACAACGCTGAGAGAATTTTCTTTAAAAAAATTACCCTCTTGCCTAGAATCGAACCGACAAACTCTTGAACTAAGGGCATCAGCTCTAGCCATTACACCAATGCAACATTAATATTTATATCTTGATTTCTGTTTCTAAAACTATATATTTTTGATTTAGACTTTGTGTCGAGATAATATTGTATTCATTTGAACTCGAATGAAAATGAAAAAACACCAATAGATTTTAAATTAAGAAACATTAAATATATGTATATTAATTAACGAGGCAAATTTGAAATATAATTGTCAGCTCGGATTTTAAACTGATGGCTCCAATTGAATTCATTTACCAGGAAAATTTGAAAAATAATTGTAATTTGGACTCGAATTTTGAAATGAAAGACTCCAATTTATTTTAAATTAAGAAACATTAAATATATTGATAATTATTCCCCCCCCCCCCTCGCCACTCAAAAATTAAAGAGTCGAAACTTTTAAGAGACGATGTATTTTCGGTAGTTTACGGGAATACATTTGGAGTGTGGTTTTTTAAGAAGAATAAAATTTTTGGACCGAGACACTGCCCGCCAGGGCACCAGCCCGGAGGGCCGAGCTTCGAGGGCGTGCCGAAGGTACGCACGAAAAGCTCGTGTATATATAATTATATAAACCTATCTCGTGTATATAGGCGAATCAAAGAACCCATGTATATATTGGCAAATCAAAGATTACAAATTCTACTATGTATAAGCAGCCTTCAAGCACAAATAATAATGTTTTTGTAATACGCAAATTAATCTTATTAATTAAATTGCATCAAATTAATTAAATTTCAAATTAAAATTCGTTAACGATGAGTGAAACATGTTTTTCCTTTAATCTATTGTGCAAATTAAATGTTCCTTGGATAGGGAAATATATTCGAGATGAGGATCAAAGCCCTGGCCCTCCCTTTGCAAGTGCTCTTGCATTTCCATCATCATCATCATATACGAGTATATATACTATATATATATAAGAAAGGCATATGGCACCCTCTAAGCAGTAAGGCGGTGTTGCCAGGTCGATAACATTAGGCAGTTGAGCCTCTCGTTATTTGACCGTTCGTTCGTTCTTCATTCACGGATGAATTAAGCGACAGAGAGGCGGCTTTTATTTGGGTTTGGGAATATCCTGGCTCGGATGCACTCACTCACTGATCAGCTGTTTACTTGACCAATCATCTTGTTTTTGTTTTGCTTTTTTGTTTATTTATTTATTTTATAACATCCGCTCCCTTAAACTCGACCCATTGAATCATTACCAGTGTGTCGATTCACAAATACATTTATAAGCAAAAATCAATGAAGTTTATATACATATATATATATGGGGGGTCAGAAGCAAAGGGGTATAAGTATTTACATTTTGTTTAGTTTTGAGAAAATCTAATTTAAAGTTTACAATATGTTTCATGCTATCTTGTGGGTAGTTTTCTTTTAAGTCATTACAGGAGTCAGCACAGAGTGAGATTACTATACATTTGTATCCGTTTGCCACAATAATTTTACCTGCTTTAGCAAACGATACTTGAACTTAACTAATTTTTCTGAGAAATGTCAATTCTACCCCTTTGCTTCTGACCCCCTCATATATAGGTATTTAACTTCAAATTAGGAGTTTTCCATATCAAATTCAGGATTTTAAAAAATCAAAATCAAAATCAGACTTTTTTAAATCAAATTGAGAATTTCTATAAAACCATGCATATTTTACATATTAAATTATAGCTTTTTACCTGAAAACATTTCTTGAAAGTACAAAATACTAATCTTGAAAAGTTTTAGTTATTGAGCTGAAAAGTGGTACGCAAATATCTTACAATGCACCAAATTTTAGATTTTTGCCTGAAAACGTTTCCTGAGAGTACAAAATACCTATCTTAAAAGGTTTTAGTTGATGAGCTGAAAATTAATATGCAAATATATTAGAATGTACCAAATTTTATCTTTTTACCTGAAAACTTTTCCTGAGAGTTAAATTAAATTAAAACTTTTTTTTAACTATAACTTTTTTCTATTTTTTCAACTGTTTATTAATAATTTCTGAATTTGGTTTGAAACATCCTGAATTTGATTTTTAATATCCTGAATTTGATATGGAAAAGTCCACACTTAATTTTTAAAATCCTGAATCTGATATGGAAAAGTCCAAATTAGAAGTTAAAAACCCATATAAAATGAATAAAAATCTTATATACTATAAAAACAATCCTTAAATGTTTAATCAAATCCAAACTACTTACGAATCATCAACTCTGCTATTCCCGGCAAACTATTTTTTTTCATTTCAACAATTACATTCCAGTGCCATTTACCCTGGGCAGTAAATAATTATTTACAAGTACACTAATTAAGTGATTCGGTTACTTTTTGTATTTTGCAACTGTAGCTAGTATTCCTAAATATGAAAGGAACTAGTTTTGTACTTGTACTTGGTTGCTTAAAATGGAGGTCACTAGTAACTATTTACCCATAAGTGAATAAAAAACTGCCCCCCTTCGAGTATTTGTGCTGACCTCCTCAGAATTTTTGCAAAATTTTATTATATACTAACATTATAAAGAGGGGAAGTTTGTGTGGGAGTATATTAAATAAGACAAACTCAAAAACAACTTAACCGATTTTGGTAATCTTCCACCATCCCTAATATTATATGCTATATTTTAGTCACTAAACCGAAGAGTAAGCATAAATATCCCTAATTACAGCTTCTTGATCATATGCCCTATATATATCTATCAAAATTATTATGATTTGATTGGAGGAATTGTTATGAATAAAAACAACTATAAATAATCCGTGACAGCATTTAATTATCTTATAACTATAACCTACAATAAGCGGTTTTGTGTTGAGGTTTGCACGGCCGCCAGCTAATAACCGATAAGA
This sequence comes from Forficula auricularia, assembly GCA_024734495.1. Lineage (NCBI taxonomy): Eukaryota > Metazoa > Arthropoda > Insecta > Dermaptera > Forficulidae > Forficula > Forficula auricularia. The sequence continues at coordinate 11,557,391 of JALMQS010000070.1, forward strand.
GATGATGATAAAAAAAAAGTGGTCTATCTAACAACAAAGTTCAAATTTCATCATTTATAGTTTGCATTTTGATTTATTTATTAATAAAATATATAATTATAAATTATACTCGTATTGGTATATAAAATAAAAATACAGATCATTATATTAATTTATCGCCATTTTTCTATAACTACTTGGACTAGAAAGAAACTTAAAAGTTGTCATGAAAGTTACTTTTAGGCCGTAGATCCTTTAATTAAAAGTTTTTTTTTATTAAATTTCAAAGTCATAAAACATGATAAACAACAAGGTTTTATTTTAAGACTTAAGATTATCACAAGTTCTCTAAAAGTACTGGTAATAGAAACTTAAAATTTTCTATGCTTATTATTTTGCAGACAATTGTGTTTGCTAAGAACGATTTCTAAATGATTAAAATTTTAAAATGGGCTAAAAATAAAAAAAATTAATACAAAAAAGATTTCGTTAGGTTTTTTCAGGATTTCTCTGAAACTAATTAAAGTTTTAAAATTTGATAAGGTGGTTATACTTAAGTTGTGAATGCTTGCCAAGAACAGTTTTTAAAAAATTCAAATTTTAAAGGGGTAAAACAAATAAAATCCCGTTTACATCCTAATTTATCATGATTTCTCCAAAATTACAGTAACTAAAAACTTGATATTGGGCGTAAAGATTATTTTTAAGACATAGATGCTCGCTAAGAAAGGATTTTTGAAAATTCAAATTGTAAAGAGTTGAACCACTAAAATAAAGTTTTTACCGCCTTTCATTACGATTTCTCCTAAAGTATTAGGTAATATGAAATATTAAATTGAAAGTTTTTGTGTCGAGGGTAGCAGAATTGTTATATATTGAAGGAGACTTCCTGTGAATCAATTGTAACTGATGAAGAGGGCAAAGCCCTCGAAACTATAGTCTCGTTATAAATAAAATTTATAATTCCAGCAGAAGACACACTCTTTTATTGTCTCCTTCAAAATATGAAATATGATATGGCGGTTACTCTTAAAACTTAAACTTTTTTTAAGGACAGATTTAAGTATTACGAGATCCAGAAGGCGAGTTTCCCAGATATAATAATAATTTTATATAAATAAAAAAAAATCGGTCATTTCTGTTGAGGAGCATCCTTTTTAGACTAGTTCATTCCACTAGGTCAGGGGTCGGCAACCCTTTGAGACG
>JALMQS010000070.1:11558675-11659643 GCA_024734495.1 Forficula auricularia
TGTCAAATTTTCTCTTATTAAACTTTTCACAGGTTTCGGTTCTGAATCTCGGTTCGATTTAGATAAAAGAAAAATGCGTTCTCAATAAGGGCAGGGCCGAAGCACGATGCGCGTGATGCATAACTTGAAGTTTTCTCTTGAAGGCGCTTCCTCAAGGGAGCGCCGTACAAGATTATTTTTTATTTAAAAATAAAATTTATAATACGAGTCGATTCCTTTTGTTTTATGTATACTACTTAGTACTTATACTTATAATGTTTTGTCTAATAATTACATTATAGTGTATACTAGATACTCTGATTAAAAGAAAGAATTTAATTTTTGGGACAAATTCTAGGATTTTGGTAGAAATGTTTTTTATATTGCGATATCAGTGAGCTGACTGCCCGGAAAGCATGTTAATTCTCAGGTTCGACTCCTGAGGGAATGAATCCCCTCTGATATCACAATATAAAAAATATTTCTACTAAAATCCTAGAGTTTGTCCTAAAAATTAAATTCTTCCTTTTAATCTACATTGGTTAATCTGAACCCGAGCTGATTTTTTGAAAAACATTCCAACTATTTTTCAAAAAAAGATGCTCAAATCTTTAGTTATATCTATAAAGATTGTTGTTAGTAATCGTGGCTGTGATGAAATCGCAGTTGGTTGATGGAGTTATGAGCCAAATTGAGATGCTCTAGGTTCAATAAACCTCCCAGGATAAGACGTTTACGGCCTAATCTGAGGATGGCCTAATAAAGTTTAGGCCGAAACGTCTTATTCTGGGAGTTTTACGTGAACCCGGTGCATCCCAATTTGGCTGATAAAACTCCATCAACCGACTGCAAAGCTCTAAAAAGATTTATATTAAATTAAATTATTAATAACAATATTATATTTTGATTATTTTTATTACCCAAATTACTATCTTCAAAAAAATATAGGGGCGTTATAAAATAATTTTTCAGCAAGGTGCCAACTACCCTAGGGACGGCTCTGTTCTCGACCAAGTCCAATGAGGTGGTTTTTTAGAGAGTTAGAGTTTCGAGGTGACGTCACAGGCCTTATATATTCTGCACTTTTATCGAAAACTGGTTACTATCAACCTGACAGGAATGAAATCAGCCTGATGATTTTGAAGGATTAAAATTGAAAAATTTATTTGCAATCAGCAGAGGACACCCTTATTTGAGGGATTCATTATCTACATAAATCTCGAGCTTTAGTTTTTTCACTAGCTAACTCGTTTCTCTTGATTGAGCTCTTTTCCGTGTCTTTTTTTTCTTACCTAGTGTATTTTTTACAACCCTCGGCCGTCGACACACTTTACTGATCTTTTCACGACACATTTATTCAATGGCGCATTTCTTTTCTGTCTTACGGTGTCTCTAGTCTAAATGAAACCATAAAACTAGCACTATACGCAGGACGAATAAAACAAAAAATAAAAATTCAATAAGAGAGAAGATGATCTTTTATTTATCCTTATATCTTATATGTTCTCTATTACATCTGTTGTCCTCACAATACAAGTGAAATTTGCCAAAATAGGGTACAATTTCAGAAGAAAGAAAGTTTTACATCTTGTTAAGTATAATGAAAAAAGTGATGGGATCCACAATAAGAGACGAATTTGCGTGATAGATGATTTATATCATCTTAAATCTTTTATTTTTGTAATTAATTTGATTAAAATTTGAATTTTTATTTGAATCCCACATAATTCATTATAATTATTTATTGAACATGAACAAATAATACAATATAACTACGACGTTTCGATCGCTTATTCTGCGATCGTTCTCAAGTATGAGCATTGAGCATCCACTCCGATTTTAGGTTAACTGAATTTAGAGTACAGTCCATCAGACACTTAGCATATATTTACAACTTATATGTAGGTATTCATTTTCCATGAAATCAAAAATCGTATTATAAGTTTAATCGAATCGAATTTTTTGAGGCGTTGAAAATAGAAACTATTTTTTTATCATTGAAAATGAGACCTCTTTAAGAAGAATTAGGCTTAATTTTTTATATATCTTGAATTTATTTTCAAATAACAATGCATCAAAGTGGTCATTTTTAGACGATTCTTGTACCTGTCAGCGTTTAAAAGTTGATTAACTTCAATTACTTTGGAAGATATGAGGTTGGTACATTCCCTCGGTATGCGAGCCCGACTCGCATTTATCCTGGATATTTTAATAACATTTAGATATTATATCTTACATAATCTGGAATAAAAATTTGACCATTGCTGGGTACCATCTTTTTGAAGATAAATTATTATTATAGGTACTATTTTGTCTATAAAATATAATATCTGTGTGGATTCCGCTTTTCACGGTTACTTCAATACAAAAGATTATATATATTTTTTTCTCATACCAAAATGTTTGTATTTCTACAATGATTAGATTTTGGAATTTTTAACTTCAAAACTTCCGGATGAAAAATTCAGAATATAAGGATTAATCAAATTGTTATATGTGAGCTATAAGCTTCAATTTAACACCCAAGTTTCTATGAGAATAGGCTACATCTTTGTACCAAATTTCATTTTGTTTTATTTTTTTGACAAAAAATTGTCAAATCACTACAATTTGAGAGAAAAGTTCTCGATAATGTAAAAGTTTTTACTTATTTCCCCAATTTAGTTGCTAAAAACTTATCAAAATCGGTATGGAGTAGTTTTTAAGAAATTTTTCAAAAATCGAAAAAAAAATAATGGAATAAAGTATACTGAAAAATAATACCTAATATTAAAAATCACTCTTTCAAATTTCTTAATTTTTAGTCAAAATGTTTAAATTCAAGATTTCATAATTATCAATTTAATAGACCTAGACTGTAATTTAGCTAACACACACAGAGAGAGACATTTTCAAAAAAAAAATATATAATTTTTTTAGTATAGGTACTTTGTTCCATTATTTTTGAAAAAATCCTCAAAACTTTTACAATATCCAGGTAGTCTTTCCCTCAAATTTTAGTGATTTGTCAATTTTTTTTGTCGGAAAAAACAAACAAACTGAAATTTGGTACAAAATTGTAGGGTATTCATAGAAACTTGAGTGCTAAATTTGAGCTCAGGGGCCCCTTAAAATGTAAATTTTTTCCAATTTCTTAGGAAAACAAGATTTCTATTAGTACTACAGATAGAAAGGCTCTGTTTTTTATCTGTTGTAACTACTAGAAATAAAAATAAATTATATTTTATAGTAATATCAAGGCCTTCTCAATAAGCGTCCCGAGGGTCTAATCCAGAGTCCCCAGTGATATATTTGTTTTGACCTGCCGTCAAAACAGTCACGTGGATAAAATAAATCAATATTAAAATAAATCGATACATTTGGTTCTTTTGTTATTTTTATTCTCGCTTAACTCTATCTAGATATAGTAAGAACTTAATGGAAATACTTACGTATTACAATGAGATTTAGAATTAGATTGATAGAGTTTTTCTTTAGGAGACGGACTGGTATAAATATGCAATTGGATGTTGATGAAGGCAGTCCACGGTGGTTGTAAAAAAATAAGACTATAGAGGTTTTATTATTTTACATTTATTTGTTAAACCGACGTTTCGGAGATTTATTCTCTCCTTCTTCAGGGTAACAAAAAGTCAATGAAAGTAGTTCAAATCATAATTACTTTCTGTCTCCTTTGACAATGCCAAAAAAACATTATAAAAATTTTTCATCTCGAATAGAAATAAAGTAAAAAGCAATTGATGATTAACATATTAACATATTAATCATCAATTGCCATATCAATTAACATATTAACATATTAATCATCAATTGCTTTTTACTTTATTTCTATTCGAGATGAACAATTTTTATAATGTTTTTTTGGCATTGTCAAAGGAGACAGGAAGTAATTATGATTTGAACTACTTTCATTGACTTTTTGCTTACCCTGAAGAAGGAGAGAATAAATCTCCGAAACGTCGGTTTAACAAATAAATGTGAAATAATAAAACCACTATAATCTTATTTTTTTACAACCACCGTGGACTGCCTTCATCAACATCCAATTGCATATTTAGAATTAGAATTAATTTTTTCATCGAAAATACTGAAAATACACCATTTGCGGTACTTTCATAATAGAAATATAGTCCAGAGGTACTTTCATAATAGAAATATAGTCCAGAGAAGATGAAATAAATAAATATGATGGTTTGACGTCTGATATGCCCTGACGAAGATATTAGTTGGCTATCGAAACATTTCGATTATAAGAGAATAACAATTTGTTTTAAGAATATACTAACCGCATTTTAAGTAATAATTATTTTTTAAATCTTCAATGTCTTTTTTTTTAATTTTAGGTTGCCCGAGTGAGTAGAATCCTTGCCTACGAATCAGCAAACCCGGGTTCAAGCCCTTAAAGGTTTGTCCGGTTATAATCTGACCCTACACAAATTTACACATAGTAGGTACATAAATAAATATAAAATTTCATTTAGGATCTGACTAAATGGGCGTTATTCTCGAGGCCATACAAAATAAATAAATGTTTTGTATTTAAATGAATACTTATATATTTCTTTAAAAAAACAACCATGAAAACGTTGATTACTAGCTCAAACGTTTCGTGAGAAATTCTTTCTTTTTAATTGAACAAATACATAGAACTAAATTTTACAAATTTTTCATTGAATAATTGACAATTTCTATCAGAAAGGATTGATTAATTGTATTCATTTTTATATATCTACTCTTGATAAATGTAATAATAAGGTTTTAGCAAAAAATTGTCTATCTAGTAAAAAATAATTCTGAACTCGGTGTTTTATTACTGTATAAATAAATAATATATTTTTTAATTGAAGGGTTTTTTAGTCACAAATTAATAAAAGACAATAATTTTATTTAATTATTATTATTTATTTTATTAATTTATTAAGCAGTTTCGGTCATCACTGGTTGACCATCTTCAGTAGTACTAAAATTTGGAAAATGAAACATTTCGACAATTTTTTTAAAAACAAATACATAATACAACAATTACAGAAGTTTGAATTCATAGATACAATTCGTTTAAGATCTAGAAATTGTCACTTTGTATACATTAATCATCCTTAACTTACGAGTATTAACATAGAGTAGCTGGAGGCATTGAGCGATGCTCGGTAACTTCTTCCTTCAGTTAAAATCTTTATTTTAATATTATTTTTAATTTAAAATTCTGATCAAAAGGTCGATTTTTATTTGAGAGCCGTTTTCAAATTGAAAAAATACAAATATATCTATATAGTATTCGACCACTGTACCCCCCACCTCCACCCTGCTCGACCCCACCCCCGAAACCTCGCCCTACCCCCAGATCCCCCATCACTGCCGCCACATCCACCACATCCACCCCAGATCCACATCAAGATCGCTTTCTCATCCTCAAAACTTGTTAATAGAGTATGTTTCATCAAAATCGTTAGAGCCGTTTAAAAAAAAAAAATACAAATATCATATACTATATATATATTCCTGGAAGACCGAGCTTTGTTCGGGTTTAGTTAATGCTTGACAACAACACATCACAATCACAATATTTATTCATATCAAGACCTTTGAGAAAAAAGGATTAACCCAACCCATTGTCTGCCTGGGTACAAAAGGAAAAGAGTAACATTTTTTTTAACCCTAAGAATGGGATTTGTCTACCTGAGAATAATTAATTTGATTACGAAAAAACCCATCAAAAACAATTTTGTCGAAGATGAGACAGTGACAGATCGAATTGTCTCGAACCCAAACAGGAAGAGTATAGAACGACACACACTATAGGGTCTGTAATGGCTTAGAAATCTTAGTTGAGATGGAAATGTCGCGGATTTAATATACAGTCGCGTAACGAACCGAAATCAGAAAGTCTCAAATGAGTCCGGAAAATGGGATGAACGAGAAAACGCGCCCACCCCGAAAGAAAATATTAAGAAGAAGAAAACATCACTCACACAAATTAACTAGGATAAGAATCATTAAAAAGATTTCTTATCAAAAAATACAAAATTCAATTCTCTCTTCCCACCTACGCATGAGGGATATCGAAACGACCTAAAGACAGTTTTGAATTGGTTAAATTAAATAAAATTACGATGGAACACCGATTATTTACAACATAGTAGTAAATGTTCACGGTATGTCTGCTGAAAAAAAGAAACCCTATCGATAAGCTAAACCTACCTTATAGTTTTCCAAGATACTGAACCGTATCAGCCGAATAGGATCATATGAATTGTACTATCGATTTACAAATGAAAGATTTTTCTAATAGAAATCGTACACAGTTCAAATTCTATTTATTAAACATTCTATCATCAAATATTTGTCTTTTAATATTATTAGTGTTTTTTAAGATTTTTGTCAATTTCTAGAAAACAGCTCGTTTTCTTTAAATTCAATTCGTTTATTTCAAACTATATACCTGTATATCAGTGGCGTGCGGTCTATGGATGCCGTGGATGCGGCGCATTCATAAAATTTTAAACATTCAGAGTTTTTTCTTAAATATCGATTTCAAAATTTTAGGGTGATCTTTAAATTTTCAAATTATTATCCGTTATCCAAAATATTTGTATAAAAAACATCTTTTTTGTTTTGAAAAGTATATTGGTTCTCGAAATGAAATAAAATTGTTGCATAGTTACAAGGGGCAATTAAAATGAATGATTTTCCGAAAAGGGTGCTGATAGAAGGTTTGAAGTCCCTGCCTTGTAGATATCTTCCAGTTTAAGCATGCCAAAGACAAGTCCTGACGAGTTTTAGTCAAATAAAAATTGTTTTCGTAATAATACAAAAAAAGGAATAAATCAAGATGATTCGGGAATTTTTGGACTAATCCATTTCTAAGAACTCTCAATATAAAAGACAAGTCATAGCTTGCTTATAGCAATAGAATTAGGATAAATTTAAGATTTTCTTATAGGACAGGTCGATTCATAATGGAAGATTTCCATCTCAGGGAGTGTGGAGTTGAGGTCACAAGAATTAATTTCTGACTCCTACCCTCACTCACACAAAGCAGTATCCATTTGGAGCGACGGTCCCAAAATATATTTAAAAAAAATCTAATGTTAAATTTGAAAAATAACGAAATTGATGCCATATTCGTTGAAATTTGCATAAAAAAGCGAAGTTTAAAATAAAATTTCAAAAAAATGAAAGGTACTTTTTTGGACAGCATCCCCAGGTTGAAAAGTCACTCCCACTGGCATATATATATATATATATAATAAAACAATCTAGAAACATTTATTAAAAATTCAGACGTTTGAGGAGAAATTCTACCTTTATCAATGGAAATTTGAAAATTGAAAAAATACTTTCTTTATAAAGGAATGATAAATCAACTATAAATAAATAAATATTTTGAAAATAAACAATGATAACGATTGTTTTGGAGATGAAATTTCCTTTAATAAAAATATTTACGAAATAGAGTCGATATCTGACCTTTTGACAATCTCTATCATTGTCTATTTTCAAAGTATTTATTTGTTTATAGATGCTTTAATATTCTTTTATAAAGAAAGTATTTTTTCAAATTGACGAAGAGAGTAGTTCTTCAGAAACGTCTGGATTTTTAATAAACGTTTCTATTCTATTTATTTCTATTATACACAAAATAATCAATAAATTGCTTTTCCATATATAATTTTCGCCACTTGATTCTTTGGCTTGATATGAGCTATTTTTTCGGTTAAACCACTCGTGTGAAAATGAAACAAATAGTGAAATTTCTAGACTAGATCAATTATGGGCACCCTTTAATTATTTTATACTTCTGACTTGGAAAATTTTATCACTGGAGAAAGAGACTAAAACGAAGCTGAAAACTTTTTTAAAAATCTTTTATGTGAAAAGAAAATAATATGAAACCTTACTTAAGACATAGTGGGGATGGTCGATACAATCTTATGAATCCTTACAAGGTGTGAAAAGGGGTCGAATATTTAAAAAAATCATTATTACGTAACTTAGAGACGCTCCATATTATTGGCTTGTAATTAATTCCTACTTCACTACGGGTAAATTTTCATCGTTGACTAATCAAATCTTCTCAAATACATTGAAAACTATCATAAAGGAATCTCAAACACTGTCAAACAAATTGCGCAATTGTTTGACAGTGTATGGCAGTGTTCGATGCGTTGCGCAAATGTTTGAAATCTTTTGCACAACGGGAGCGTTTGCGCGACGCATTGTGTTGTGTATGGGCGGGTTGCCCAATATTTTTCAGTTTTCTGCCGGATTTCTTGGTGAAAGGTTCACTTGTGCAGCGTAGCGTTGTACAGCGCTTTGGTGCGCAATTTGTTTCACAGTGTATGGGCCCCTTAAGATATTAAAAATTTTAATTTCAAGATGGCTGATCTTTTTCTGATCATGTGATTGTTACTCAGAAATATCAAGTGAAGACGTACAGGAAACCAAAACGCGTTCAGTGTCTTCATGGACTACACGAATATTGGGGTCATGTGCAAGTCGGACTCGCAGGTCGAGAGGTCCGTACCTTACATTTTTCGAAATACTTGAGTTATCAAATTCCTTCTTGTTTATGGGGGTTTTCGATAGCGATTTCACGTTTAGAATCAGATTATTTTATTTTTTTAAATAATTCCACCAAAAAATGGTGGACGTTTATAGCCTTCGTTTGTCACTCATTGATTCATTTTGTTCAGGTAAACAAAAGAAGGCTATACGTTTTTGTTTCTATATAGACATAAAATTAAATTGTACTATTTTGTTAAGGGAGAATGATGTAAGTTCTTGGCGAAACATATTTAAATAAAGTAAAGAAAATTTAAAAAATCTTAAGAATTTTTAAAAAATTTAAAAATATAAAATTCTAGGTAAGTTTAACAAAAATAAAAGACAAGATGCTTGTTAGGGGGCGTCCCTAAATTACGTGAGGGGATTTTAGCGAATTTTCGGCCCCCTTCCTCCCCTAATCTCACGTGAGATTTCTCAAAATGCATATTTTTAGTGTAAATACGTTAATCTGTGCTTAATTGCGTTGGATTTATTTAAAAAACATAATTTGCTTAATTGATGGGATTGAATTGTAATTGGATTACCGGAAAAGTGGTTTTTTTTATTTAATTAGTTTTTCGTCTTATTAAAAACAAGGACTAAAATGCTGTTCAAAGACAGTCGATGGTGGGGAAGTAATCTCCAAAGTCGAAGCTCAAATACAATGTATACATTAATTCATGTAAAATAATTGGTTCAATAAAATTAAAAAAAAATAGATAGTTAATTAAATCATAAAATAAATTTTAAAAAGTTTATTAGGAAAACCGTACCGAATCTTGAAAAATCTTTCACTTTTTTCCTAAAATTTTAATTTTAAGACACACAGGCAGAAAACAAATAATCATGGTTGAAAATATAATTTTTCTCTATACATTTTCGGACACATTGAGCAAAAATATTCTAGTGAATTCAATCTGAAAAATACGGTTTTTTTAGTCAAATAGCAAGGGAAATTTTTCCCGAGTAGTAATGAAAAGTAAATTTTCTATTTTTTAATGCGTTTTGAAACGTGTTATTAAAGAAGGCATTATGTATTAGGTAATATTATTAATTATTTATTTGTTTATTTGTTAATGATCTGAAATTGTTAATGAGCTTGTATGATGCTAGATGAATAAAAATCAAATAAATAAATATTTTGATTATTTTGATCTCTTTGATATGTGTTCATTAAAAAACAAAACATCGAGAGATTAAGAGATTTTCTAAGAAATCTTAAAAAGAGCTTGTGCTTTCATAAATGGACCTCTGTGTGTGTGTGTGTGTGTATGTGAGTGCTTTAGTAAGCTTAAACAGATTTAATATATAAATGGACTTGACGAAGGCTGAGAAGCTGATAATATAAACATGGTTGAAAATCCGCTGACAAGCACATAGTAGAGTAGTTCTATAGCGGGTGTGACTCAGAAAGCTGACCGACCAGATAACGTCGAGAAGATCGAAGACGCAGAATATGAAATGAAAGCAGCAGCAAACATGGTCGGCTTGGTTACCTTGTCAGTTTTTCTTTATTATTATACTTTCTTCAACTTTTCACTTTCATTTGGCATTTTCGGAAATATACTTTATGAAGGCTTCTAAGTCGTCTAAAATTAGAAATTATACCTTCGAGGGGTCAGGTAGGCTAGGGGTTAGCGTGTTAGCCTGCTAACCAAGTGGACCCGGGTTCGAATCCGGCTCGAGGCATCTGGCTAAAACCTGACCCCGGGGGTAGAGACAAAATTTAAAAATAAAATAATTAGTATCGTAAATTGGCTTATGGCTAGAAAGGCCGAAAAGCCAAAAAACAAAAAAATACCTTCAATTTATGAATTCTGGTTGAAAATATATACGATAACTTTTATAAGAAGAAAGCATCGGGGTTATTCTCTGATTGATGCAAATAAACATATACGTCTATTTTGTGAAATGTTGCAGATTTTTAGAAATAGGCAAACATTTTGCCGAATTCATGAAATAAGCAAATCGCTTCCCGATTTCAGAAATTAAGAAATCTCATTTAATACTGAATAGTAGGATGGTCTTTATTTTGGATATTTTCAAATTTTTACGCCATTAAATTTTAAAATTGAAGAAAATAAAGTTCTATGTGGGGTCTCTGACCCCCCCGCTTGGACAATTCGATCGCGACACACTTCCGAGATCAAAAGTAGATCTTATATACCGGCGACCGCCCCCTCCCCCCAAATCAGAGGTCTGGATCCGCGCCTGACAAGGGGTCATATGGTTCGAAATAAATAAATAAAAAATATTTCCCAAGTTTCAAGCCTCTATCTCAATTATAACCTGTGCCCCCAGCGATGTAAGTTTCTCATTTAAATAACATGGAGTTTTTGCCATTGAAAGATCAATTTTTTATTCCGGCCAAATTAATGGTTCAAAAAATTTTAAACTATAGACTTTATCCTTATAGTAGTAGCTATCCCTCAGAATTTTTACACATTTTTAGCTATTATAATTTTGGAGTCTATAACTTGCTAACGCTAAGATATAGCAATATTTATCTAGCTGTAACTCCAAAATTATAATAGCTAAAAATCTGTAAGAATTCTGAAGGATATAGCTACTATTATAAGGATAAAGTCAACAGTTTCAAATTTTTTTGCTTTGGGCGGAATAAAAAAATTGATCGTTCAATGCCAAAAACCCCATATTATTTAGATGAGAAACTTACCTCGCTGAGGGCACAGGTTAGAATTGAGATAGAGACTTGAAACTTGGGTGATATTTTTATTTATTTATTTCGAACCACATGAGCCCTTGTCCGCGTAAAAATTCGAAAATACCCAAAATAATGAGCACCCTACTGTACAGTCAATGTACTCCTGATGGAGGGCTAACAACCCGAAATATATTGAGAATTTAAAAATTAAATGGTTTAGCTCAAATTATTTTATTTTTCCTCACTATGAAACCAACATATTATAATTTAAAAATGTTTCACTATTAACTCACCCTAAGTTTTATTTCAGAATTTAGGCGTAACACAACCCTAAGTCTCTCGGCAAAACAAAATCTTTTTTAAAAGTTTTGAGCTCATATTCTGAGCAATGCATGTCATTTTAAATCTTTTTTTTCAAAAACTAAAATAATAATAATAATAATTAAATAAAACAATATTAATTATATGAGAATTTATATAAGGACAATTTTATCAAAGATCTTAGTAGATTATTATGCATAATATGTCAGAAGTTTTCGCCTCCTCAGAAGTAGAATCCGAGCGCTAACTTTCGGGAGTGAAACCTTCTGGCAAATAATATATGTTGCAGTAAAAACCCGTTTTTAGTAAGAACGCGTTCTTACTAGTTAAAATGCGTTTCACTCAATACCTTTATGGCAACTAAAGTTTACATGCCATGTTGGTTGAGTTTGGTTAAAGGTCTAGAATCTTCATTTTTGACTTTCCGCCTCATTTTGGTTGTGTATTTTCAAAAAAATTTAAACGAAAATGAAAAAATTAGAAGCAAAGTTGTAGAGGATGTAATTTTTGACATTTTCGTTTAAAAAATTTTGAAAATAAACACCCAAAATGAAGGTCAAAAATGAAGATTCTAGACCTTTGAACCAAACTCAACCAACATCAGTAAACTCTAGTTGCCACAAAAGTATTCAGTGAAATGCGTTTTAAATAGTAAGAACGCGTTCTTACTAAAAAACGGGTTTTTACTGTAACATATACATAATAATCTACTAAGATCTTTGATAAAATTGTCCTTATATAAATTCTCATATAATTAAAATACAGGTATGAAACCCGGAAGATTTTCTTTTTTGAAAAATTTTTCCATCCACTTTTCAAAAAGATAAGACACTTAAATTTTCATATTAAATCAATATTAATTGAATTTTACTATTACCTACTTTTAAAGATTTTATTTTAATGTGACTTTGTTTATTGTTTTTGTTTATTTTGAAGTGAATAAAACTCGTGTGGTGTACACTCAACACTCGCCGATAGTATTTTTAAATTCTAGAGACAGAGAAAGTGTCCTATTTCTATAATATTGACAATGGAGATTGAGTGGTTCGATATCCTTCTTCACTGGAAAGTCAACAGTCTTTTCAAAAATCTCTCTCTCAACACTCCCAATATACTGACCATATCTAGAAATACAAACCGGGCTAATAATATCTAGTAGAGGAATCGATAGGGCCAAATATTTGATTCGATATATTTGGTATTTACTTAATGGACTATTCTGAAATGTAGAATATTGGCCAACTCCTTGCCAATGCTAGTGAGTGAGATAGAGGGTGGCAAGACAGAGATACCTCTTCAAGTCGAACTAATCAATTCCAGTAGGTAAGCAATATAATTACTATTGCGTCAGGAGGGCAGTTCTAAAGCTTAATGACCAATTTAGAATAGTTTTGAATGTAAAATGTAATAGTTACAGGCTCACTACCGGCTTTTACTAATTAGTTTTAGTAAATGCTGACTTCTACTGAAATGGTTTAGTAAAATTCCAAAATGAAAGCGTTTACAATCATTTTACTTTACCATACAGGGGTGTGGTCAAGTATTGGAATCGTGCATGAAAAAAGTGATTTTTTCCTTCTTTTTTTCGAAATATCTCAAAAACGGCTGAAACTATTTTGATTAAAAAAATTTAGAGAAACCATGGTATTTCGGTCTACAAAAAAGCTCTAATAAGTGAACATCGAAAAAATTATATTTTTCGAGATAATAATTGTTTTGTCAAAATGTTTGTTAGTCTGTTAGTCTGGTTGTTAGTCTGGTTGTTAGTCTGTGCATTACCAAATTTCTGTGGACCAGCTAGATCAAAAACTAGTGTGAATATCAAAATCAAATTTCATAGGTAGATTTGGTGCATTGAGATTAAGAGCTGATTAGATTTTAGTGTATATCGACCCAAAATCAAGAGGGTGGAGGGGGGGGGGGTTAAAAATTAAAAATCTATGCCATTTGAGCAAACTCAACCAAATTTTGTATACATAATCAGTGGGAGCCCAGAAGTCTAAAAATTCAAAAACTACCCCCCTCCTCTACATGATTATAAATAATTTTAATAAATATTAAATATAAGTGAGGTGCCAGATTGTATGGTAAAGTCAAGTGGATGGCCACATCAGAACACGTCAGCTTTTTGAGACTCTTATCATTCCAATAATTGTTACTAAAGGACTAATCGTTGCTTTGTAATTTTTTGCTTTAGTTAAAAACCATATATTAATATTATCTTTAATTTTAAACTCAGATTTTTATTTACACCCTGAATTAAATAAAATTGCAAGAAATCACCATCGTTGTGAACAAAGTTTTGAAATTAAATGCAATTAAAAATAATATAAACATACAGGGACGGAAAAAACGATAACATACATTCATTCGCACACTTCCTGAAAAAATCGCACTTTTTGGACTGTGGACGAGACCCCATGTAATTTTTAGAAAAACCGTCACATGCTAAAATTCAATCTAATAGAATACTACAATTTGTGACTTTAATTGAGACCGTGGGTTCCGTAGTCTTTACCTGAAGACCCTTTGAAGTCGCGATTGCCACGAGACCGATTACAATACTTTACCCATGCTTCACATTGGATAAAGTAAAAAATACAAATATTTTTTTTTTCTAAAAAACCAAGTACAAAGTGTTGTGCCATTTTGAAAACTTGACTAAATGGGCCAATTTTTTAAATAACTTGCCAGGCTAGTTTACTAGACATTTTTTTAAATTAAAGATTATTCAAAGTTAGCTGATCAAAATTTTTTAAAACATAAGTCCGGAAAAAATAGTTTTTTTTCTCCAAAAGTATACTACCTACTTATGGTTTTATTTTGAATTCTGGTCAATAGCAGGATTATTCAGGAGTGCGTAACAAAAATTAGAATAATAAAATATGTAAATTTGTAGCCATAGCATCTCATTATTTTGGACAGGGTAGCGATTTTCATCATTTTCAAAAAAATGCCTCTAACTCGAAAACTATGAGACTTTTATTAAAAAATTTTTTTAGATTCTGGACCGTCATCAACGGGCCAATCACCTGTTCGCTGTTTATCGTTGTGATACCGGACACCCTGTCGAGGCAACCTGATAAAAATCTGATCCCTATATAGAAGTCATAATTTCATAATAGTATCGTAAAGAGAACAAAGAGAAACAAGAGAGGTTGTCCTCTGCTGGATGCAAATAAATATACACACATATATATCGAAATTATATATCTGTATATATATTATTTATTTGTTTGAGACTATAGTTTCGAAGGCTTGGCCCTCATCATCAGACTTTTTAATTATAAATATTATTTTTCATTGGATCAGTATCGCGTAGATTTATATAGATTTTTTTAAGTTTTTTCCTTCTTTCTCAGCTGAATAGCCAGGTAGAATTAAAATTAAAAGCTGAGAAAGAAGGAAAAAAATTTCAAAAAAAAAAAATCAATATCCACGCGATAATGATCCAATGAAAAAATAATATTTATAATTGAATCTAATGGAAGGCAGCCCAGAGGTAGTGAGGAAAGAAAAAATTAACACATATCAAATAAGGTATAATTTATGGAATCCTTCCTCCTTTCCTTTCAAACCGACGTTTCGGAGGATTTTTCCTCCTTCTTCAGGGTTTCAAAGGGTCAATGAATGAAACAAATAAAATGTTTCCTTCTTCTCTCCACAGTAGTGTTCAAAAACTTTCTACTGTGGAGAGAAGAAGGAAACATTTTATTTGTTTCATTCATTGACCCTTTGAAACCATGAAGAAGGAGGGAAAATCCTCCGAAACGTCGGTTTGAAAGGAAAGGAGGAAGGATTCCAATAAATTACATCTTATTTGATATGTGTTAATTTTTTCTGTCCTCACTACCTCTGGGCTGCCTTCCATTACATTCAATTAAAATTTCTACAAGTCCGTCTCTCCCCAGAGAAAATTTCGTTGCAAAAATAATATTTATAATTAAAAATACTGATGATGAGGGCCAAGCCTTCGAAACTATAGTCGCAAACAAATAAATAATATACATATATATATATATATATATATATATACAGATATATAATTTCGATATACATGTGTGTATGTTTATTTGCATCAAGCAGAGGACAACCTCCTTGTTTCTCTTTGTGAATCAACAACTCTGCTACTCTCGGCAAAACAAAAACTTTTCAAAAAATTCGCATTGAATCAAATATAGCAAACATACGATTAATTAATGGCAAGCACCTAACATACGTGCTAACAGATCGGGCGCTCTCGACTGGGAGATTGAATATATAACATCTCAGATTTCAAATTCATTTGGTGATCCATCCAAGTGTCATGCGGGCTAAACGCAATAATGACGTTGGATTATAGCTAAATGGATCATATCTTTTTTCATTCTCTCTTGGTCCAGACTTAAGACTCAGCAGACTCCAATAGCTTCAACCAGCAGTAGTCTCGCGATATATATCTTGTTCAAAAAGCGCGATCAAAACAATTCTCATTAATGTGTTAATTATTCTTTAATATATTAATGAGAAAATTAAAATCTTTTCAATAGTATCGTGAATTGGCTGATGGCTAGAAGGGCCGGAAAGCCAAAAAAAACCCGGACACCCTGTATATATATTATAATACTCTATTTTACTTCTAGTGAAATAAATCTCGTACAATATCTTGATTATCTAAGGAAATACGCTACTCGAGAGTAGCCATATAGATGAATCAGGCTAAAAAAGCCCCGTTTTTCTTGAGATTTCCGCCTCGTCTGACCGTCCCCCCCCCCCCCCTGCGCTTGTCTGAAAATAAATCGCTTAACAACGGTACTTAAGTTTTGTAATCGACAAAAAAAAAATCAACCTCTTTCATCTGCAACTGATGATTTGTTGTGTCCCATTTGAGAAAGGAACCGAATCGCGTTCGTTATTCTCGAACCTCAAAACCGAAACGTCTATTAGAATAAATGAGATAAAAACAAAAGAAACGCTTGTCCATCTTATATTATCGGTTATCTTGAAATCAGTTCAATAATTTTCAATTATTTTATCGCTTCATCGACAAATGTTCTCTCACGCAAAAAGTCTTCTGATGACTCATTCAAGTGAGAAAATCAACTTTTTAACAAAAATGATGATGGATTTTCATTAATACCTCAAAACCAATTTGCAATATTAGGTTTTTTTTATTTATTTATCGGTAGGCCTGGGCCAGTATTGAATTCACTGAAAAATTTTCAAAAAAATGTTTTTGCACATTGAGTTTTAAACGTCTAGAACGTGAAGAAAAATAATTTTCAGTCATTGTATTTTTTCTGCCTGTGTAGGATCTAGATGTGTGTCTGGATTCAGATACCCACGATAATTTAAAAAACTAAACGTCGTAGAAAGTTTGTTTTGTGTTAAAATGCTTGTATATATTTCCAATGCGGAAAACATTAAATTTTAATTTTCCTCATTAATATATCAAAGAATAATTGATACGTCAACGAGGATTATTTTGACCGCGCTGATTTGAAAAAGATATTTTTTATCTCGCGAGACTACTGCGGATTACGCTATTGGAGTCTGCGGAGTATTAAGTCTGGACCAAGAGAGAAAAAGATGTGATCCACTTAGCTACAATCCAACGTCATTTTGCGTATAGCCCGCTAGACATTCGGATGGATCACCAAGTGAATTTGAAATCTCAGATGTTATATATTCGATCTCCCAGTCCAGAGCGCTAGATCTATTAGCATGTATGTTAGATGCCTGCCATTAATTAACTGAATGTTTTCTACATTTGATTCAATCGCGAATCTAATGTAGGGAATTTTGTCAAATATTGAGTGAAAATAATATTTGAACTTATATATTTCTAACTTGAAATAATGATATTAAATAAATTTTAATTTTCCTCATTAATATATCAATTATTCTTTGAATTTTAAAATTTATTTAATATCATTATTTCAAGTTAGAAATATATAAGTTCAAATATTATTTTCACTCAATATTTGACAAAAATTCCCTACATTAGATTCGCGATTGAATCAAATGTAGAAAACCTACAGTTCGGAAAACTTTAGATTTTTGGCTCTTTAAAAAATGCAAAATTATTCAAAAAATAGCTTTTTTTGAGATTTTAATCCGTTTCTATGATTAAGAATATAAAAGACAAATCAATGAGGTTTGTCCTCTGCTTGATTCAAATAAACACTTATATTTCAAATATAAATCTATGTATTATATATAGGTAATGTATTTGTTTGAGAGTATAGTTTCAAAATTTTGACCTTCATCATCAGTGTTTTTAATTATAAATATTTTATCTGTTATTTCAATCCATGAGAAATAACAGATAAAATATTTATAATTAAAAAGCATGATGATGAAGGTCAAAATCTTGAAACTAAACTACGTTATGATGAAAGTTTCTTTTTGCCGAGAGTAGCATAATTTTTACAAATTGAAGGAGACCATGAAGAGTGTGTCTTCTGCTGGAATTATAAATTTTTAATTTATTTATAACGAGACTATGGTTTCGAGAGCTTCTTTGCCCTCTTCATCAGTCTATTACAATTGATTCACAGGAATTAATGTAGGTATGTATTAAAAATTTATAATTCCAGCAGAAGACACACTCTTTAATTGTCTCTTTCAAATACATTATGTATAAGGGGCGTTCAAAAGCAGAGTGGATCATCCCACTTTTGATTTATTACAAGAAATTCAGCAAAATAGAGGTAAAGGTTCGAGGCAAAAGTGGTAGCTACCTGTGCTGTAATCTAGAAGGACGTTTAAAAACGAAGTTTGGGCCACTCTGTCTATTTAGTTTTATCAAAAACCTACTTGATTATAGAGGTGTATCAGCGAAAATGAGATTTGTGGGTTTATCACTCTGCTTTTGAACTCCTTATACCTATACAGATTTATATTTGATGTGTCTATGTTTATTTGCATCAAGCAGAGGACATCCTCATTGATTTAATAATAAACTATCAAACAGGTGTGTTTTGCATAATTCACCGAAACTGAAAACAGTGTAGCTATTCTTGAAATCGTTTCACTTTTTCCTTCAATTTTTTATTTAAATCACTCATAATTAATTATAGTTATTTATTGATTAATCAATTAATAGTTGTTATAATTATACGTGATTTAAATAAAAATTTACCTAGTAAACTTTTCATATTTTCTTTGTTAAATTAACCAACTGTGTCGCCTTCGGGACAATTTGTTAAAACATGTCTAATGAAGACGAAAACAAGCATCGGGTTTTTATTTTGACCGAGGTTGTTATCGTTTCAAGCAATTAACCTGACATTCAAAGGTACAAAGAAAAGGTACTAAAAGAATACAACACAAAGGTGAAGGGAGGGTTATTTCGAAACCTGGTGAGATGATTAGTGAGTTTTCACTCATACCTGTTGTCATTTGTTTCTATCTGTTTAAACTATTTCCCTTACTGGTGGCCTTTTAGCCCTTTTCGGGGGATATTTAGCCTCATCTGAAAACACCTCGCTACAGTTAACATGCTTTGTCGATTAACACCTTTTTAACTTTCACGCTACAAATGGCACATAGACAGAGACGTTATCGTAATCAAAGTAAAATTCAATAATATCTTTATTATGTTTTTTATTTTAAAGGGTATGGTCAAGTATTGTAATCGTGTATGAAAAAAGTTTTTTTTTGCTTGTCTTTTCAAAATATCTCGAAAACGGTTGAAACTATTTTGATAAAAAAAATTGAGCGAAAACATGGCGTTTTGGTCTACAAAAAAGCCCTAAAAAGTTAACATTGAAAAAATTATATTTTAAGAGATATTAATTATGTTGTCAAAGTACGTTACCAAATTTTTTCTAAGATCTAGCTCAAAAACAAGTGTGAATATGAAAACGAAATTTTACATGTAGATTCTTTATATTGAGATTAAGAGCTGATTATATTTTGGTTGAAATCGAACATAAAATTAAGGGGGAGGGGGCTCTTAAAAGATTAAAATTATAAAATTTTCAAACTAAAAAAAAAACAAGAAAAATAGAATTTACTATAAAAGGGACCTTTAATAAAAACGAGAGTCATTTTTTTGGGAGGCCATAATTGTGAGCTGTGGGTTCAAAAAATAGAACTTGAAGACCCTTTGAGCGATTTGTACGAAATTTAGCATATACGCCCTATATGAACTTAAGAAAAAGACTCAATATATGAAATTGATAGTGGCCCAAAAGAAGGGGCGTTCAAAAATAATTTAAAATAATAAATTTTCCAAACAAAAATCGAAGAAAACTGACATTAGAGGATATTTATTTATAAGAATATTTCATGAATTGCAAATGAGATCAAAATTCAGAGGAGGGAAGGGGTTCTTTCTCGTAAATGATTATAATTATTTTATTAAATATTAAATATAAGAGAGGTAGGCGTATGGTAAAGTCATGAGGATGGCCACATCAGTTTATTTTTTGATAAAACAAACAAAAAAATATGGAAATTTTCAATTTGTCCACCAGCGACGGGCCGCACCTATACGACCTGTGGAGTGCTTGATTATGGTTTTTTATGGTCCAAACAGCTAATTATTGAATAACTAAGCATATTTTAAAAAACACTTTATCAATTCAAATTACCTATGAGTTTTAAAGATCCATTAAAAAAGGCCCTCCATGGTTCAACTTAACTTAATAATTTATGGTTGAATTATTATAGTGTACGTTGAAACTTTCGCTTTGCTTTCTAGAATTGATGTTAAAAACAGATTTATTTTTTCAAATGAGATTGAAATATCTTAGAGCAGTGTTCCTCAACCTTTTGTAGAGCGAGGAATCTAGAGAACTTATATTTATTTCTGAGGAACCTTCTAGTACTAAAATATGAGATATTTAATTTTTCGTCAAAATATCAACATCATGCTACTTTTATAGCTTCCAAATATACAACATAACGCCGCCGATGACGGACCCGGGTTGAGAATCACTGTCTTAGAGCATTCTATATGAATTAAATGACGAAAGTTCGAAACATCGGCTTCAGATCTATTTTTGATTCGCACCCTAATATGATTCTAATATAATAATCTAATTTGATTAAAATTTTAATACAATTTTTCGTTTTGGGAGAAATACTTATTTATATTACGAGCTTCAATACGTTCGGACATACTGACTGAAGTCCGGTTTTAATTTTGAACACAATTCTAAAAAATAAAATATCTTTAATTTATATATTTTCTAAAAAGGTTAAATAAAACTGCGGTCTACAGGCGTATTGTAAAATATTTAGCCTTCCCCGACGTTTCGAATCTTCAAACGTATGCTTCTTTTATTTTCATCTCCCCAAGCATAGCTTAAATTACTTGAAAAATGTCTGGAACGTGGAGAAAAGTAATTTTCAAACATGACTATTTTCTGTCTTTTCTTTCTGAGTGTCTGCCTGTTTGGGTGGATTCAGATACCCACAGTAACTTAGATCAAAAAATAGTAGAAGCCATAATGTTTGAATTTCCAAAGTGAAATAGTTATTAGATTTTGGGTTTTCTATCTGAAGAACTTCAAATAAACATGTACTTACGGTTCTTCAATTTTAGCAAAAATCTCAAGGTACTTGTTCTAGCCTCTAGATAGCTCAAGTTTCAAATTCCAAAGCTCTGCAACTTTACCATATACGAGATATGAACGATTAAAATATTTATTTTGCGACACCCCTAATTTACTTCCCCTTCCTTTATTTAAATCGGATTTGAAATCATACACGACTAACAACTTATGACACTTGATATGTACACCAATTAAAAAAAAATCGTTACTGCCGTTTTTGAGAAAATCTCAGAAAACGAAAAATCTTTAATGTAAATGTCCAATTCCGTGTTCCGATTTCAATTGACTGATTTATTGTGCCACGCAGAGGGGGCAGCCCTTTACAAAAAGAAAACAGATTTTTTTTTACATATCAGAGTACAACTTCTCATCAGCCGTCCAAACAATAATGCCAGATGTTGTGGCTATTTATGATTAAAATACATATACAGGCGACTATGACACAAATCTAGAACCGAGGCCAGAGTGTTGGGAGCGCAAAAAGCGCCCCACAACTGTGCAAAGCTATCAACAAAGAAATAAATAAATATTACTATCAAAAAAAACAAAACAAAAAATATCTATAAATAAAATTTAACATTAAATGCTAAGAAATCATTAAAATTATTTTAAAATGGACTGGCCACTGCAGAAAGGTCATTTGTCGAAGATGGCCAGCCCAGCAATGCACATAAATCTAAAGTTATATTTGTATTCAATTAAGGCCGGGCCCCGTCCTGAAAGTCCGCCTCATAAAACTCGAAAAGTTAAAAAGGGAACCTAGCATCGCCCTGAGTGTCATTTTGTTTAATGTAGTTTTGGGGACACCCAGGGCGCGCAGGTCCCTGAAGGACCGGGGACACCACACCCCTTCCACGATATTGTCGCCGCCAAAACGGTAACAGCACCGGCGGCGACTCCGAACCTCTCCGCGATATTCCCGACCAGACTGGAGTTGCAGCTATAATAATTAATTTTGTTCTTGTTAGCAACCTCCAGTCCGGCGAGCGCGGAGACCACCTGGACATCAATGACCGTCACCCGATCTTCCGGCCCTGCCATCACGATGTCTGGCTTACGATTTCCGGCGGCGCTGGAGTATAAATACTCCAGCTCCACCCTACGAGATCTTTTTTTAAATCGTCCGCCAGACATCGGACAACGGCGTCGTGCCTTTTGATCCTCCCGTCGTGTGTCCGCCCACAGCCCTGGATAATATGGGCCGTCGTCTCCGTTTTGGGGCACCCGGCCCTACACCCCGGGACACCCCCTCCCGCCTACCGCGACTTGTGCGGACAGCAGAAGGGAGAGAGCCGGATCGGAGGCGGCAGAGGTCCTTAAACGTGCCGTTGCTCAGCAGACCAGGGTAGTTCACCCAGGAGTACGACGGGGTAGCCCTCGCACAAAGTCCCAAGTCCTTACCGTCAACACTGTCATACAACCGGCGGGCCCAGTATTCCCCGGCTCCCTCCACGCCGCCAAATTTTCGGAGGGCATCGGTGGCCCAATTAATCCTTCTGATTACATGATACGTCTCAGATGCAGCTCTCGCTGCATCAAAGCTCGAAGATGACATTCGGCTTATACGAGCATGTGTCAGAAGTGGCACGTGCCAACTAAAGGAAGGAACCCCCAAACCCCCGTCCCTTATCCTGGCGTGGAAGAAACCCTCTGGAGTGTCGCGAGGCAAGTTAATGGTTTTTCTAATGAATGCCCGCACCCGGCGATCGATGGTGATGAGGTCGCCCACCGTAACGCCGCCTAACACCAGGGGATGGATACCTGTGGGAAGAACATGAAGTCTCAAGATCTCCATCTTTTGCGAGGCCTTCAGGGGAGCGGCCCCCACCCTCTCCAACATCTCCGCTAGCGGCCACTCCGAGGATACTAGTCCCGAGGTGCCCACACGGACTCCAAGGTAGGAAAAGGACCGACCAACGGCTAACGCCGTGATCGGCCCACCCTCCACCCTGAAGTCATAGTCTGTGCACACCCGGATCTTTCTCTCCTTACCGGAGGGAACCAGCGAGAGAGTCACAGACTTGGCCGCATTAACCTTCATCCCGAACATGGCGGCGCCGACCTCAAAGTCGCGTATCCGAACCCTAAGGCCCACGGCCGTCGATGCCACAAGGACAACGTCGTCCGCAAAAGCCAAAGAGCCAACACGTACGCCTCGTAAGTCGTAACCGACATGAGGGGACAATCGGTCTAAGATATATTTAGCAGCCAAGTTGAAGAGAAATGGCGACAATGGGTCCCCCTGCCTCACACCCCTCCCCAACCTGATCTTATTTGATCTTGAGCCCTCATGGACCAGCGTTGTTGTGCTGTCCGAGTATAGAGACCTGACCACGGGAACGAGCGCGGGGTCCAGCAGGTCATCCAGTATGTCCATTAGAGGTTGGTGCATTATAGTGTCAAATGCCTTTGAAATATCTAGGGATGCGACATGTAGCTGTTTCAGCTGACACCTCGCATCCCTTATGATAGCCCCCAGGACCTGGGTGTTCTCCGCACAACCATCGGTCTTAACAAACCCCCGCTGGTCTCCCCGAAGCTCAACAGTGCTCTCTATACGATGAAGGAGAACCCTGCTAAGCTGCCGAGCGACCACAGAGTTGACCGTGATTGGCCGATAATGCTGTGGCTGTGATGGCGATGGGATCTTAGGGATCAACACGGTCCGCGCGCTGGACAGAATCCCTGGCACCCTACCCTCCAGGAGTATCGCGTTAAGCAGGGCGAGACGCTCCTTATCTCCTACGCCTCTCCAGGCCGCAGGAGACAGACCGTCTGGCCCGGCTGCCGATTTTTTAAACGAGGTGGTAGTAGTGAGCTCCTGGAGGAGAACAGGACTCGGGAGGACTCTTGGACGGTCGGAAACGGCGGAAAGGCATCCCCGGCAATCGCCCAGGATATTAGTCCAATAGGCGCTCGCCGCATCAAACCCCACGCCGCGATCCGAACCGCCCTCAAGGACCTCCTTCACTGCTCTATTCTTATCACGATGCCAGAGAGACTGCATCCTCCCATATTCAGCACGCTTCGCTGCGCGCCTCCCCTCCGATCATTTGGGGGAGGCCAGGTGGAATTGCCTCCCCTCACACGCCTCCCAGCCCCAGCAACCGCAAGACCCGCTCCACGAGCCCGAAGCCATGCATCCAACAGTCCCTCCCACGGCCTACCCTCGAGTACGTTAACAACAATACCCCTCATGACAGTATCGCCCCCGGGGAGTCGCGATAAGCCCTAAGGGCGGCAACGAGAGGAGGATCGACATCTACGCCGACGGCCATCAATGGTTCAGTGGATAGTTCATCATTTGCTGGGAAGGGGGTAACCACACTAACACTAGGCAGATCTTCGGCCAGGTGACCATCACTAGCACCACTACACACGACACTGACATCCGACTCTTCAGCCCGATGGCCAGCAGAAGGTGCAGCAGGATCCGGCACACCACATTCCCATGCGGCTCGTCCTTCATTGTCTCGTTCGGTAGGTATTGCGGGCCGACCCTCCCCCCCACAGGGTACATGCCCGCCGTCACAATCGGTGATGGGGACTGACTCCTCAGCTCCCTCAACGGTGTCACCCATAAGGCACCCCTCGTGTCCGCCAAGATGGTCTGGCTCTTCCCCGAGAGGTGGCACGGTGGCAACGCCTGATGTCTCCTCGGTGGTGTCATCCTCGTAGCACCCCTCGTGGCCGCCAAGATGGTGTGGCTCTTCCCCGAGGGATGGTGTGATGGCATCGCTTCCGACCAGGTTGGCAGGGCTCCCACCGGCAGCTGACAGTTGTTCGGCCAGCTGACTGATGGAAACATTTAACAACCCTGACGGTCCGGCCTCATCAATCGGTGTCAGTCTTGATTGTGGCGGAGGCCCGGAAGAGGAGGATGCGCGTTGTTCGGCCAGAAGAGCCCTATAGGCTAGAGACCTCCTCTTCCCTCTAATACTCTCTAAGGTGCGACCCCATTCGGTCCACCTTTCGCGTAGCCAGTCGTTTATACGCCACTGGATCCCCGCCGGGGCCGAAAGCTCCAATTGGACGAGAAGGTTAACCTCCTCATCTGACCAGGGAATCCTTATATTTGGTATTGGGACAGCAGCATTCCAGTGTTCTTGGTGTTGTTGACGTATGTGCTGCCCCAGGCCCCTAATGTTTCTAAAGGCTCTGTCACAATGTGGGCACACTGATGGCAGATCCGCCATAATTGGGATTTAGAGAAAATGCCCCTCTACTCTACGTCCAAATGGGCCGTAGAGTCAAAATAAATTGAATTAAAGGAGGGGACTTCAAGGTCATAAAACCTCGCCAGGGCCCTTTTCTTGTGCACCAGGCAAGGGATGGCTTGCAGCGTTAGAGCCCACCTAACGCTGCCAGATGCAACCAAAATAAAAGCTTCAGGTGTGTAAGTAAAATTGCACCTCACAGCTTACCAGGACCCACTATACAAAAAATAAAATAAAATAGATAGTATAGGAAAAGGGGGCGAAGCACACATGCGCCTCCCCTGTGAGCATTATAATATCCCCCCCCCAAATAAATAAATAAATAAACATAGTCTCATGTCATCAGATAAAATATGCAAATGTTAGGCAGGAAGAGGGTTCGAATCCGTGTAATGAGGACAGCCCACGCCTGCCCCACTTGCAATCAATAATATTAAAACGAAAAATAAAATTGTTGGGGAGACCAGGGAAATGCGTCAATGCCCTATGATGTGGGCGACGCATGCCCAAACCCCTCCACAAAAATTACAACTAAATAACAATAATTAAAATTTGAGACGAAAATGACTAGAATAACAAACGGGGATAAAATAATTATAAATAAATACGTTATAAAATTAAAACAAGCCAACAATGACTTAAATGACGTGAAATCATTAACAATCAGCACCTCAATAATAATAAGGTTGGCTGACAATAAATAAATATATACATAACGATTCGGGTGAATTATTAAAAGCAATAGCCGCTCGAGTTATATTAACTCTGGTTTCCATGGTAACCGAGGATGCGCTAACGAAGGATTGCTATATTCACTTCTACTTTATATCGAGTTTCGAATTTCGTAGCTCTCTGAGACTTACAGTTGCGAAACTCAGGGGATACATCCTAATTTAACTAGAAAAAAACTGAATATATTTTTGAAAAGAAAAAGAAAGAAATTTTTTTTAATGTGTTTTAAACATTAACTATATCAGACAAAAAAAAAAGGGGGGGGGGGGGTCAAAAATGAAAATTTCTTATCCCTCTCGACCAAACTCAACCAAATTTTGCTAAACATATTCTGTGGACCCCTCAGAAGGCTAGAAATGCAAAAACTTACCACCCAAAATGGGGGAGTGGAGGTTCATAAATGAAAATTTTGTATACCTACATAGTTTGGTTGAAACCCATTTTGGCGGTAAGTTTTTGCATTTCTAGCGCTTCTGGGGGGTCCACTAGGGATATGTATACAAAATTTGGTTGAGTTTGGTCGAAAGGGATAGAATTTTGCATTTTTGACCCCCCCCCCCCCCCCCCCCCCCCCTTTTTTTTTTGTCTGATATAATGTTTAAAATACATTTAAAAAAATATTTTGTGTTCTTTTTAAAAATATATTCAGTTTTTTTCTAGTTAAATTTTTTCAGTTTTTATACATCTTCAAAATGTGGTAGATCTTTATGCCCCACACTGTATAAGTAGGTACATACGTACGCACCTTCGTACGACCAATGGATTTTTGGTCTCTGGGGACCACAATATCTAGTTTTTGTTCTATATCCGGTTTTAAACTATTAAGGGCATCGATTCTTTCCACCTAGAAGTCACAATTAACCTTTTTCTCCTCGGAGATAGAAGCTCTCAAAGTGTCAAGATTCTGGAAGGCGATTACAAGACTTACACATTAAATTAAAGATCATGGACATGAATCTTCCTAAATCTTCTACATAGTATAGATAAGAGAAAGTTATTGACAATATATCGAAGGTACTCTATAAATTGATCGATTAATTACTATGTTAAGAAATGTATGGTGGATGGGCTGATCGCAAGCAGAAGGTGCTCGCGTGCTCAGGCCATGGAAGAAGGGTCTCTCTCGTTGGCACCTGGAACCTGGAACAGGAGGGCAGCTGGCCTGGTCAGGTGTGCTCCGGGCTGCACAACAGCTGGCACCCACCGCCTGCAGCCTGGCCTTTTGATAACCGATTCCTTCCTTAGTCCAAAAAGACTCGGTCTCTTTCTTTTGTATTATTTGTCCTCGACATCCATCCATTCAGCGGGCAGAACAACAAACACATAACTTAAAGAATATGCTCTCGGAGATTCTATGAAGATTTCTGCTTGCAAGCATTTTTATTTTCCCTCTCTCTCTCGATCCTATTATAAGATTCTATACTGCAAAAAATATATCTAAAAAAAAAAAATTAATCCTCAAATACTATTGAATTCTATAAGGATAAACATACAAATTGAATTTTTTAAATTGCAAAAATTTAATTCCCATATATAATTGCAGGAAAAAAGTACAACTTTTTCAATATTCTGTATGCTTTCTGACCTTTCGGTGAATTAATAATTTTAAATGATATTATCTAAATCTGATTATTAATTTCGATTTAATATTTTCTTACGTATAGTCAAAAGGCTGTTCTTAAAATAATAGAAATTAAGAAATTAATCTCTACTAGTATGAAACAGGTATGAACTTGAATTGGCATCCTTGAAATGCCTTAGGTCTAAAAGAAGAGGGATCATCTTATCTATTTCCTTCCTTGATTAGAATCGTTCACTCCCACATTTATTAAATAAATAATAAATAAAAGTGGAAACTTCCAGTATTTCCGCTAGAGACGCCCTTATAATTATTTAATAAAAAACCTAAATACCATATGAAATTTATTTACGCCTATATTAAATATAACATCGCCTTAAAACCTTAATAAAAATATTCAAAAAATGATGTTTTATGAACTTTTTAACCAGAAGTTATAACCTAAAACCCCAAAATCTACTAAGTTCTCTGTTTTGGAAAGACAAATATTTTATTATAAAAAGAACTTTCTACGACTTTTCGTTCTTTAGTTATCTTGGATATTTGAATCCAGACATACAGACAGAATACAGAAATAATATTTCTCCACGGTTCAGATATTTATCTATCAATAATTAGTAGAGATTGTGGTGTTGGTGCAATGTGATTATCTGGGTATTTAAGGTATTTATCTATCTACTCTTATTAATCGAGCAAAAATTGTATATTTGTTTTTGTATATATATTTGTTTATATATTTGTATCTTGGTTATATTTTGAAAACGACTCTACCGATTTTGATGAAATTCACGGGTTAGGGGGTTTTTGGGGTGACAATTCGATCTGTCACGGTCTCATCTTCGACAAAATTGTTTTTGATGGGTTTTTTCGTAATCAAATTAATTATTCTCAGGTAGACAAATCCCATTCTTAGGGTTTTAAAAAAGGTTACTCTTTTCCTTTTGTACCCAGGCAGACAATGGGTTGCCTTAATTCATTGTTCTAAAAGGCCTTGAAGAAGTATTGTGATTGTGGAATTTTAAGATATTTTGTTCTCCCTAAACGTTCGAAATATTAATAAACGTTTTATAATTGTTTTTATAAAGAGGTTTATTTATTTAATAGAATAAAAAATAATCAAGAATTTATTTAAAAATATATTTCGCATAAGCAGGTCTCAATTTTCTGAAAAAACAACACATTTTGATAGGTTTTATTTATTAACAATTGGATGAATAAAAATGAATCATATGGTTGAATCAAAACAGGTGCAGGAGGTGGGGTGCAGTGGTTGGGAATCCGGGGGTAGGGCGAGGTTTCGGGGGTGGGGTCAAGCGGGGGTGGGGGGAGGGTACAGTGGGTGAATACTATATATATTTGTATTTTTTTTAATTTGAAAACGGCTTTCAAATAAAAATCGACCTTTTTATCAGAATTTTAAATTAAAAATAATATTAAAATAATGGTTTTAACTGAAGGAAGAAGTTACCGAGCATCTCTCGGTGCCTCCAGGTACTTTTAAACAAAATGAGCAAAAAATTTTTTTGACCGAATTAAATACTATGCTCGCCCGGTAGGCAGGTTTCAGTAGCAGGCAGATGGTCAGGTTAATTAGGTATCTATTATTATTATTATTAGCCCTGTTAGGTTAAGTCCAAGGACATCGCTTATTTTACCTATTACAATAATTCCATATAGTAGCAGTTTAAGCTTGAAAAAGTTAATTTTTAACTAGTGCTTAATATTATTGAATAAAAACAATAATTTTAAATCATAGACATAAATTATCATTAATAGAGATCAGGTAATTAATTATTTATTTATATTTTATGATTAGAATTATTATATATTAATTCTCGGATTAAAAGCAAATACTATTAGTGGACTTTAAAATAAATAAATTGATTAATTTAATCAATTAAAATTAAAATAAAGTAAAAAAACATGTTTGTTCAACTAATCATATCAATCCCTGATAATCTCAATAAAATTATTCAAAAAAGGTGTTTTTATTAAATATTATTCTGGTGAGAAGGTATAATAGGCTCTTAAAGGCCTGAAAAGAAAAAAGAGGAATTATTTATGAGCGGAGATGAAGTCAAAAGTAGTGAATCTCTTTTCTGAATCCCATCCAAGGTGGCAAGAGAATGCTTGGAGGCCTCTCTCCAAAGATTTGAGCCATATTCTTCTAGACAGGAGCGAATTTATACATGATAAAAAGTTGATTGGCCATAAAATAGCGTCTGGATTTGAAGAGAAAGCCAAACTTACTCACAGGAATCAGAATCAGACAGGATTTGGTAATTCCAAGAGAAATTAGAC
Organism: Forficula auricularia; assembly: GCA_024734495.1. Lineage (NCBI taxonomy): Eukaryota > Metazoa > Arthropoda > Insecta > Dermaptera > Forficulidae > Forficula > Forficula auricularia. The sequence continues at coordinate 11,588,559 of JALMQS010000070.1, forward strand.
CCAAGGGTGTGACCGAACATTCATATATTATTACCAGGAATTTAGAATAAAATGAGATGTCTGATGCGCCTATATATTAGGCAACATTGTGTTTTGATCTAATTAAAATTAACCAACTACCAAGATCCCCAATTTTTAAGTTTATATTTGAGAATCAGAAGTTCTTAAGTTTTTTCATTTATTTATTTTTTTAATATAATACTATAATCAGTAGAAATTCAGTATAATAAGTTTGTCAGATTATAGCCGGTTAAATTTCATTTTACCGCAAGTGGGGCTTGAACTTGGGCCTCCCACTCAAACATGGTCATCATGGCCACGATAATGAACCAGTAACGCTACGCACATTATCAACCTGACTCGCAAGTTCTAAAATTAAAGAGTCCAAATTTCAATTAATTTGTTCCATTGTAAATACAAACATTTTATAACCAGAAAGATCTTTCTAGGATTTTTGTTCTTGAGTTATAGATATATCTGTAAAAAGTATTTATGGTCCGATTTGGCCCAAAATATAGATAAACCACCTGAAGCACCAAACAAAAATATGGTGTGAATATAGTTTTGATACATTCAGTGATTTAGGCGTGGGTCTATTTCATAACTATTTTTTTTTTTTTTTTTTTTTTGAAAAAAAAGTTTTTATTTCCAAATTAAAATTTACATAATTATTTTTTTATTTTACAATTATTTATATCGAGCAATAAACTCCCTACCCATCTCCATATTTACAATAATTTTCTCTTAAATTTCATATCTATCTATCTATATTATATAAAATCCTTGGTGCGTATGTATGAAATAGACCCACGCCTAATCCACTGAAAGTATCGTAAGCTCGGGCTTTTGACATTTGACATCACTTTTAGGGTAAAAATTCAAGTGTTGGCAACACTGGAAATACCCTTCATTTTACATAATATCAGTTTTGGGGTGTTTTCTTAAATTTTGGCCTTTCTAGGGGTTTTTGGTATCACTCTTAGGAAGAAAAAAATTTGCTTTTGGGCACAACGAAACCCCAAAATAGATAGAAATTTAAATATCTTTAAATTAGAGTTGGATTAAATTAAATATATTTAATTAAAATTCAGTTAAACAAAATTATATTTTAAACAAACTTTTGGCTGTCTCGAGACGCTGCCCGCCAGGGCCACCAGCCCGGAGGGCCAAGCTGCTGAGGGCATGCCGAAGATGCCTTCTTGCGCAGGTTGTAGCCTATAAAAATAATTATTCAAGTTAATAATTAAAGAACTCTAGGGGTCTCTATAAAACAGCTAAAACTTGCACTACATAAGTAGTAGAAAGCAGTATTTTTAATTAACAATAAGAATAACAACTTTATAAGTATCTCGTTTAATAGGATGAAGCAGAAATCGAACCTGCGCCCTCACAATGGCATTTCACCCCTTTAGAAAGTCTCCTGGGGCTTGTTTCTTTACAGACCTTTTTTTTCATGAATTATCTATGTATTTTCGAAAAGTTATATTTATATATAGAAACATATATAAGAAAAGAACATGAACAAATATTAATTTAAAGTTTTCGAAAGAAGATATAATATTTATATACTAAATAGGGAGCGTTATATATTTAGAATATTTTAAAAACTTTTTGTTCAAGTTATTGCAGCTGATGGTGGAAATATAAAACATACAAAACGAATAATGATAATATTATTATTATTATTTCTATATAAAGATTTTTGAAATTTTCTCCAAGTGGAAATCTAAATTATAAATTGGATGATAAATTTTCGAGAATCATTATGGTTTTATTGTTGAAAATTTTGGATTTTTTTTAAGTTTAGAATTAGTATAGCTTATGAAGTTAGGAATGGAGATCGTATTTTTGTGAAATTTCATATAGTTCCATATAATTTGCCTCTTTTTTAAGCAGTTCCATATATCTTTTCGAATTAGTGCATTTAGACGGAATTATTCCAATTTTTTTTTTATTTTTTTTTTTTACACTTTTGTCCGAATTTTAGTGAACTCAATTAAATATTTTCTATATACCATATATATAAAAAGATAATGTGTCGTTGCATTCATTGATTCATTCAGTCATTTCATTTATCCACTCACGGCCCAAACCGTTGGACCTAGAATGATGAAATTTGAATTGTATATTCTTTTTACGATTATGGGTGTGCTAAGAAGAGATTTTTTTTAAATTCGAACCCTAAAGGGGGAAAGGGCCCCAAAATGTGTTTTCAGGGTTTTTCAGTATCTAATAAGATATGGTTTTAGCTTACAAAGATGAATCATTGAAATGCGTAAAAAATATTTGGGTATTTTGTTCTATTTGGCGCCGAAAGGGACTAGTATAGTCATTTTGGGGTAAATTTTTGAAATTTTTGAAGTGTTCTATCTCCTCGCGTTTTTAAGTTTTAGCATTCAATTTTGGAATATATGTTTATTGATGATTGAAGTAGACAATAAAAGAGTGTATCTTCTGCTGAAATTATAAATTTTAAATTTATTTATAACGAGATTATAATTCCTGTTAATCAATTGTAATAGACTGATGAAGAGGGCTATAGTTTCGTTACAAATAAATTAAAAATGTAATAATTCCAGCAGAAGACATACTCTTTTATTGTCTCCTTCAATATATAAAAATTCTGCTTCTCTCGGCAAAAAGAAACTTTATTGATGAACTATCTCGAGAGAGAAGTCAAAAAGTTGTTCCTAGAATAATAGAAATTAAGAAACTAATCTCTAATAATGTGAAACAGGTCTGGACTTGTATTTGGCATCTCTCCAATTCCTTAGTCCTTTTTAATCATTTTCCTCAATTAGATTCTAATGAAAGAATCGCCCACTCGCACATTTATTAAATAACAAAAAGGTGAAAATTTATAAGCAATTAATAATAAACTTCACTTGTTTGTTTATGCCTATATTATAACATCGTCTCAAGAGAATCATTCAAAAAAAATGAAGTTTACTGCATTTTTGAACCAGTCGTTTTAAAGACCAAAATCTAATCAGTTGTCGGCTTTAAAATTACAAACATTTTAGCATAAGAACAAACTTTCTACGACTTTTCGTTATCCTTGAGTTGCTGACACATACATAAACAGGAGAAAAATCATGGTCGAAAATGATTTTTCTTCACGTTCTAGACATTTTTCAACACAATGAGAAAAAATTAAAGGAATTAATTCTAGGCTCGCCCGGACGATACATTTATTAAACATTTTAATAGAAAAAGTTGCTTAGGTGGATTAAAAATTATTAAACCCAACCAGATCATCATTAAGCGAATGTTGACCTAATATCTCAATCAATTAATTAAGAAAGCTTCAATATATGTTCTTATCCCCTAAAGGGCTATAAAAAACAGCAACAAATATGGTAATATTGTAGTAAAATAAATCAATTTTGAAAAAAATAAAATTAATATAGAATATTTTTATGTACGTTCATAAAATAGTATATTGTGATGTTCCCTTTTATTCGCCTTTTTTTGATAATGAACGAGCATAATACGTAATAACAATAGAAGTTAAAGAGGGCTATTTGGCGTGAATTTAATTTAATGTTATACATAATAAAATATCCACCCACCCACACATGTATGTATAATTTTATCTACTCTACTATTCATAATATAATTTCGGTTATAATTTACATTAATATATAGGTATATTTTTTTATATTCATATACATTAAGTTAGTAATGGAAAAAATAAAAAATGATTAATAAAATAGTCTACGCTATATGTGATGTAGTCATTGGCGTAGTTAAAGAGTTGTCCTAGGGGGGGAATCCGGTCAGCTGATTAGCCACCATAAAGTTTCAATTAAAATTATAAGATTTATTAGTTTTTAAGAAAATGGTAAAAAGCTAGAAAACCGTAACAAATGACTGACTCTCTGATGCCGGGTGACCTGCGACTCAGCGTCTTGATAAAATAGACCAAAATAATTATAAATGAAAACTAAATCGATCTTATTTTATCGATTTCTTCTGTCTGAAGGTTAACAGTATGTGTATTATATAAAGAATAGCATTTTGATTAAGAATTTTTAGTTTAAAAGAAATTGTATGAAAAGATACAATTTCTTCCCACCCGGGAGCGAATCAACTAGAAATGGCCAAAAATTTTATTTTTTTTCTCATTAGATATTTATTCAAATCTATTTAAATTTAGTATCTGTGTGTTATTTTCATTTATTTTTTATATCGGATAATTATTATTAGGAAATTTGCATTTTAAAGGGTAGTTCATTTGAAGTCCAATTTAAAAAAATGCTAATAACTCCGTAGAAAATTTTATAAAAAAATATAAAATTAATAGATATTATAAAACAATTAATTATGAATCATTGAAGACCATTTTGAACGAAATCGATTGGGTGCTTTTTGAGGAAATTGTCAAAAACCATCTGAACCGTCAAAAAACGATGTTTTTTGAAAGCACGAGATGAGTTTGAAAAAAGCTAAAAAAGTCATATGAAACGAAACATTGACTTTTGACATGGAGGTGAATTTTAAAATGTTCCTAAAACGGCCTTTCATGGACGGTTTTCGGGGTTTTTGACGATTTTCTCGAAAAGTGCCCAATCGATTTCGTTCAAAATGGTATTAAATGATTCAAGATTAATTGTTTTATAAAATTTATTAATTTTATATTTAAAAAAAAAAAATCAACGGAGTTGTAGGCGTTTTTTCAAATTGGACTTCAAATAAACTACCCTTTAAAATGCAAATTTCCTAATAATAATTATTTGATATAAAAAATAAATGAAAATAACACACAGATATGAAATTTCAATAAATTTCAATAAATATCTAATAAGAAAAAAATAAAACTGTTGGCTATTTCTAGTTGATTCGCTTTCGGAGAGAAGAAATTGAATCTGTTCATACAATTTCTTTTAAACCACAAAATTCTTAATCAAAATGATGTTTTCTTATATAATAGACATACTGTGAACATTAATACAGATGAAATCGATAAAATAAGATCGATTTCTTTTTCATTTATAATTAATTTGGTCTGTTATATCCAGAGGATGTCTCATCATCAGACACCTTATTTGTCATTGATTCAAGTCCATTCACTCTACAATATTGGAATATTTTTTAACGCGCAAACTATTGATCTTAGACATTTTACTTATATGAACTTTTCTGTTGGAAATGAAATCTTGTTTAATAAAGATCATTATATAAATTTGCGTAACTGAAAGGGTTAGGCAGTGATGGAGAAATTTATGTTGAAAGTTAGATAAATCCTGCTCTAGAGGCTTAGATATTCTACATATTCAAAAACTCTAATGAAAAAACATTTTCATATTAATTTACTAAAATTAAGTTCATTATCTATAATTTGCTTCGCAGACTATTTAAATATCTAGAGAAGTGCCATATTCGATTCCGAGACTCGACGATTACTGTTGAGAGTATCCTGTTGTGATTATGTATACAAAATTTGCTTGAGTTTGGTACAAGAATTGTATTTTTTGACCCACCCTCACCCTCTAAATGATTTTATTAAATATTAAATATAAAAGAGGGGCCAAGCAATAGTAACTTTAGAATCACACATTCCGTGGCGCCGCGATTTGAAGACGGATTCTTATAGAACTCGTCAAAATAAGACGAAAATCAAGAATGGTGTAGGTTCTTGGTGAAACATATTTAAATAAAGTCAAGAAATTTTTTATAAAGTTATATAAAGTAAAGAAAATTTTAAAAAACTTTAAAATTTTAAAATTTTCTTTATATATATTTTTACATGTTCTATTTTTTAGTTACCAACATAATAAACTTCATTTCGTCTTCTAGGGGGGGGGGGTCATAGCTGGGCACGCCCATGAGTAATGGCGAAATTTATGTGGAAAGTTAGGTAAATACTTCTCTAGTAAGTAACGAAATAATTTAATGAGAAATACATAAGTGATGCCTCGTAATAATTGAGTTTCGATTTTTCTAGGGAGGGGGGAGGGCAATGAGTTTTGTAGGGGGAACTGAGCGCCTAACTACGTCCATGGTTGCTAGTTCAAAATTTAATTCTAATTTTGGACCAATAAAGATTGAGCCTGGATTGTGAATTGGAAGCTAATTTAAGAGAATTATTATGATTTTTACTTGGAAGAAATGAATTATGTCAAATTTAATCCTTTTCCTGCAATGACTTAAAAATTTAGTTGCGGGCCTGTGTACCATATCCTTTACGGGTCCCTACATAAAGATAAGCTTAAAGTGGTCAAAAAGTATCTTTTTTTTATATAATGATATTGAAACAAGAAGAAGTTGCACCAAAAAGGTACAACTTCTGTAGTCCGCGGTGGACACTTGTATCGTGATAATAAGAAGAGATTTATATTTATATTATATATATATTTATTTGTTTTATACCTAGTGAATGCTATTCTTACAATATTAAATGAGCAATTCTTTTATATATTATATACCTATATATAGAATCGGTTTCTCGAAAATTGGTCTAACGATTCCGATGAAAATCCCGTATTAGATTTTTTTGGGTCAACAAATCTATCTGTTAGGGTCTCCTTGTCGAAAATTATTCACAAAATATTTTATTATTTAATAAACGTTATAAATGACTGTTTTTTAAATTATTATAATTATATTTAGGTATATACTTGCCATACTTATTAGGTATAGGAACCCTTCATATGCGAGTCCAACTTTCCACTTGGCCGCATTTTTTTTACTAATTTTTAATGGTGAAGCGAGTCGGAAGGAAAAATCCCGAATGACGTTTGAAGAAAAGGGTGAGAAGATAGTCTGACATGCATTGGGGTTGGTCGGGGTTGGGGTCGGAATCTACCCGGTCCGTTTTATGAGCGAGCTATAAGAAGTAAAGACAACCCCTTTAAGTGAACAACAACAAAAGGAGAATTCGCTAATAAAAGACAAAACTTCATTTTAACTAACTGTAATAACAAAAACAGATCCGGAATTGTATTTTATATACTCTTTAAAGCAGAAGAACCCCCTCAGCCCCAAGCCACAAACGGGCGCGAAAGAGGTTTTGCAGGGGTTGATGAATAAATTAAATAATTTTTATTATTATTAATATGATTGTTAATATTTCGATAAAGGCAAAAAGTGATTTATATATTGAAATAATTTGCTGTATGATACATTATATAGTATATAGAAATCTAGTATGTCCCCTTTAAGATATTATATGAAGAAAATCACAATTACATTATCTACAGTATTGAAAAGGTGTATAACTTTTTTTTAATGCAATCGAATGCAAGAAGGGGTGCACCAGTAAAGATGCAGCTCCTATGGATCTCGAAATACCCTTGCATTACCGAAGAGAAGGGAAAGTTGATTAAGTGAGAGGGTGTAGACGTAGGTGTCTATGCACCCAGGTTTTGAAGGTTTGAAGATTATAGGTGCTGGGAAAGATGGAGGCTGGGAGAGAGTTCCAGTTCCTTGAAGTCATGGGGATATATGTATTGGCGAATGAAGTGGTCCGGCACTTTTCTAATTTGACCGCGAAAGAGTGTTGGGAGTCGGCAAAACGCGTGCTAGGTGCAAAGCACCTGCCGTGATAGTATCTATAGAAAAGGGAAAGGGCAGAGACATTTCTTCGATGAGCCAGCGAGTCGAGGGAGTCGGTGAGGGTGGAATCGTCAATTAGCCTGACGGCTCGTTTCACTTCACTTGACTCAAAACGTAGTATAGAGGCAAACGAGAGGTGATTCGCGATTTGAATTAGATGTACACGTCTTTGAAATTATGTTTAATTATTTTAGTATTTAAAGTACTGGAATTTTTTGGAAATATTTGGAAATGAAAGTTGAAGTGGAAGTAGGTGTACACGATATTAGGTCGCGGTTCACCCCTCTGAGGCAAATTATATAATTTCAACATATTCTGATCAAGTATGCTAAAACGGCGTAAAAATGAAAAACAAACTTAATTTGACTCGAAACGTTATAAAAAAAACAAACTATAAAATTTCATCAAATTCTGATCAAGCTTGCTAAAATGGTATTAATTATTATTTTTTTAATGAAAAAAAGCGACTTATTTTGACTCAAAACGTTCTAAAAAAACAAATTATAAAATTTAAATAAATTCCAATCAAATTTGCCAAAATGGCGTTAATGGATTTTTTAATGAAAAAGTGACTTAATTTAACTCGAAACAAATTATACAATTTAAACAAATTCTAATCAAGTTGGCCAAAATGGCGTTAATGAAAAAGTGACTTAATTTGACTCGAAATGTTGTAAAAAAGCATATTATAAAATTTGAACAAATTCTGAGCAAGTTTGCAAAAAGAGTGTTAATTACATTTAGTTATAAGCATAAAAAATAGTTAGGGATTGATTTGTAATCAATTAAGGATAAGAAATTAATAAACTGTCAATTGATTTCTAAATACAAGTAAGAAAGTTTTCCCATCGATGTGGACACCGAGAGAGTCAACCATGAAATGATTTGCCTGGCCAATGTGCATTTATCTTATTGATAAGCCGGGGGAACAGGAGAGGGAATTACTTTTGAAAAACTTGTATAAAAATACTTATATTTGCTTCAAAATACATATCTAGATAACAAATCTGATTACATACCATTTCTACTTGAGAGGAGAGTGGGGGTGACCTACCCCTAAATTTTAAATAAAATTTATTTTAACGATTAATTAAAACTTTAAGATAAATCTAATTAAAATAAAAAAATTAGAAACATAATCTGATAATTAAATAGTGTGCACGGCACACGACTTATACTTATTCACAAATTATTAAATATAAAATTAATAAATAATATACACAGGAGTTTTTAGAGGGTTATAGTGGTGTTTCACAAGTAAATTACTTTTACTTGTGAAACACCACTATAACCCGTTAAAAAACTGTTGTGTTTAATAAAAATAATTTTTAAGAAAAAATAAAACCGACTTCAAAAAATTAAATGAAACAAATAAAATACACTAAAAGGTATAAAATAATTATTATCTTATTTAGTTACAACTAAACGACGGAATGTTAACATGAAATTACTTTTTGAAGTCGGTGCCAAACAAACTATATATATATATATATAAGCGAGCGTACCCGCCAAACGTACTAAGAAGGATACGTCGAGTCCGATTCATAAAAGGTATATGTTTGGCACCGACTTCAAAAGTGGTTTCATGTTAATATTTCGTCGTTTGGTTGTAACTAAATAAGATAATAATTATTTTATACCTTTTAGTGTATTTTATTTGTTGCATTTAATTTTTTTGAAGTCGGTTTTATTTTTTGATTAAAAATTATTTTTATACACAGTGAGATAAACGGACCGCCCGGTAGATAGACTTCCCTGGCATACCGTGTGTATTACTATTAGATTCCTTATTAATGAAATACTTTTCTTTATAACGTTCATCTTTAAATCCATTTATTTTGAGAGTACTTTTTAATTCCTCCTGTATAAGAGTTAAGAGATGATCGATTACATGAAACCCAAATTCCCGTGTTCTATATAAAATAAAAATGGGTTTTAACGATTTCCGATTATCATAAATAAATAATAATCATTATTGGATTTTTTCCGATTGTTCTCTGTCCTCCTGGTGAGTTTATTATTTATTGATTTAATTTCCGTCCTATACTCGTCCTCTTACTACTACTTACTTACTGGCAACGATTTCCAACAAGAAGGAAACTATTCTTGTTCAGTCTCATGTTGGGTGCGTCAATATTGAAAAATCATGAAAATATAATGAAATCGATAAATATCTGGCCTTCTGTTTCGTTGACATACCTCTTTATGTTTTTGACTTCGAAACAAAAGTAGAGAGATATTTAACGTTTTGATTTTACTTTCTTTTTTTTCGTATTATCTAAACAGAAAGAAAAATTTCAAAGGTCAATATGAATCAAATTATTTAATAGTTCGTTAGCCATGTCAAAAAGAATACCTAACTCTCTAACGAGGCTCATTTTTCCCTTCAATATTTTCTTATGTGTAAATGTGAGATAAATAATAATTTCTAGAAAAAGCTTTTTGTGTGCTTTGGCAAATAGTTTTAATTAATTATTTGTTTTCTATTTGCCTAGTAAAAAACTTTTTCGGAATATAGGCTTAAATTACGATATTATTTATTTTCTAAATGACGAGGTTAATAAGATTCAAGATTATTGGGTTATTCTAAACAATTCAAGGTGTATGAAAACTTTTAAATAAAAATACGTAATATATTCATTTTTAGCGATGTTTAGAGATTAGGCTATCGTTCTGCCTTTCGTACAAAATAGTAAATATGTATTGTCATTGGGAATGCCTTTAAATCAAATTTAACCATTCTGAAATGACTTGATTTTACAATAAAACTCAAGTACATTACGGCAGAGCCTAGATTTTACGCAGCTTTGAAGAATAGGTAACAAATAGATTGCCTGTATTTAGGCGTATGATGCGCGTTCAACCTAATCTAAATGTTTTCAAATATTGTTTAGGATTAACCTATACAAATTTAAGTATAGGTATTATATATCTATACGTCTATGTTGAGTCGTTCAGGGGCCAATTTAATTAAGTCTATAAACCAAAATTTTGAAAAATAAATAAACTTTTAAGAATATTTATTTTCATTATATACATAGCCACAAAATATAGAAACCAAAGCTCATATATTATTAATTTCAATGCAATGAAAGAGAAATTAATCTTTTTTTATGAAAAATTAAAAATAATGTTAGAATGAAACCTAATTTATAGGATAGTCTATTTGTCAAAAAAATGTCTAGGCAATTAGAATTTAATGTTTAGAACTACGCGCTAATTTAAAAAGCTTTTATCTGAAATTACTATTTGCCTACGATTTATAGAATGTATATTCATTCCGATAAGTTAGATATATGAAAGAGAATTCGGGATTTTTCATTAGGCTTTGAATAGAAATAGATGGAGATGAGTTGGGTCAAAACAGTCGTTGCAGTGATAGGTTATCATTACGAAAATATTTAAATATTTTGCTACACTTAGCTCATATTCTATCCTAATATATAATAAAAAAAATCGTGTTAAGGTTAGGCCTTAAAATTCAAAATTGTTACATCTTATCGTAGTAGTAGGATTAGTATATAAATCGATTTTAATTAATATCATCAAAATGAATGTCGAAAGAAGCTGTATAGCGCGTGGCGATGTCACGCCAGATTTTTTTTTTATTAATATAACCTGAAATTAATAATTTTTTTCAGAATGGACCAACCATTTTAAGATTATATTGTTTATTTCCAAGATTTCCTCTTCTAATTCGTTTTCATATTATGATGTGAGATATTACCATATAGATAGGTTTTAGATATTCCTGATGTCAAATCAGTCAATAATGATTTATTTATGTTGTTGATACGATTGTCATTTCATTCTGGAGAATTAAATACCAAAACGTCATGAATAAACCAGAAAATTTCAGAAAAGAAAATTTTTTCTTTTATATCATCAATCGCAGTAATAGTCTCGTCAAACAGATGATGATTTTAAAAAATATATTTTAGGTGCTTTACATTATACAGGGTGTCCCTTATCACAGCGATAAACTATGAAAAGGGAATAGGCCAGTTTATGACCGTCTAGAACAGTTGCCCCCAAATTCGGCCCTTGAAACTTTTCCATCCAGCCCTCGGCTACTACAGACAATATTCACTATATTTCCGTCCAGCCCTCAGCTACTACAGAATTAATAGACAAATATTCACTATATTTCCGTAAAATATGTTATATCTGTCCCCTCCATAGTTTACAATTTTACATGTGGCCCTATCTATAAAAATTTGAGGACCGTTTGTCTAGAACCTACATTTTTTTTAAATATAAGTCTCATAGTTTCCTCGTTATAATCGCTATCCTGCCCTAAATAATGAGATTATTTAATTTCACTATTAAATTGAAGAGAAAAAGTGAAATTTTTTTAAGACTCGGTATCAGTGAATTAATTAATCTATTAAATAGTAATTCAATATATACCTGTTCGATTGTTTTTTTTTAATATAGTACCTAAAGGATTAAAATAATTCAAAAAATGATATTTTTTGAGTAATTTTGCATTTTTTAACAGGAAGATCTTTATTTTTAATTTAATCAACTGCCTATATTTAATTAAATTTCCTAATTTATATATAAAATAATATTTGTAAAGAATAATTATTAAAGGGTTTTAAATAATAAATAAAAAACAATTAATAAAAGGAAATTGAAAAAACGCCTGTTAACTCATTTATGGTTCTATTATAAAAACACCTTAAAATCTCAACAAAACTAGTAAAAATATATATACCGGGTGAGTTTTTATCTTGAGACAGTCTTATAACTCAAAAACAGTACTCTATATGAAAACAAGTTTCAAATAAAAGTTTGTTTATATCGAGGGGAGACTAAACTACACTATTGTTTGTCGTCCTAGAACAAGCTTTCATGGGTATTTCAAGGTCAAGTCTGTTTTTTAAATGAAACTCTATATTTTTCTATACATGTACTTAATCATACAAAAAAACTGAACAAATTTCATAAGAACTATTTTTTTATACGTCATCAAATAAACAAAATACTTGAATCAATTGGATCTCAAAAAAATTCTTAATAATTATTTTTAACAATTATTTAACTTAATTATCGGATAATAATGATTAAATAATTTAATAATAATTAATAATTTAATCATTTTGCGACACTGTTCTGAGACATTCCAGAGTGTATTGCAAGTCAACACAATAAAATGAAGCTTGTGAGGGAGTATCCCTATTAGGAAACCGATCGCCATTCATTTCAATGGCAGCCCTTCACACTTGTTCCACATTCACGCCATAAATTAAGACCATTTTAATTCTTTCTTCAACAAAAAATACTCCATTTTTATTATAGTAATACAATATAACTATCTACTGGATTGACACGAGAAATAAACTTCTTTAAACTCAAGAATTTCAACTAGTTCTATTAAGTAGAAAATAATCTATTAAAACTGAGTATAACAAAGTTTTAATATCATTATAACACTTATTTTCATTTTTGTGACTTTTCGATTTAATAAATATTTATTTAATAATTAATTATTTAGTCATTATTGTATGATAATTAAGTTGAATAATTGTTAAAAATAATAATTAAGATTTTTTTGAGATCCAATTGATTTAATCTTTCTTTTATTTGATGTTGTATAAAAAAATAGTTCTAATAAAAGTTGTTCAGTTTTTTTTTGTAGATTCAGAATATGTACAGAAACATATAGGTTTCTGTTTAAAAAACAGAAGTTGACTTCGAAATACCCTTGAAAGCTTGTTCTAGGTCGACAAACAATAGCGTAGTTTGGTTTCCCCCTTGATATAAACAAACTTTTATTTGAGACTTTTTTCCATATAATACACTGTTTTTGAGTTATAAGACTGTCTCAAGATAAAAAAACTCACCCGGTATATTAGCATTTTTAAACCAGAAGCTCTACAGCTAGAAAGCCTATAATCTAATCAGTTCTCTGCAATAGAAATACAACAATTTTGGCACATTAGCGAACTTTCTAAGACTTTTCATTCTTAAGTGATCGTGAATATTTGAATCCACATAGCCAGAAAAAAATCATAGTTGAAAATATGTTTTCTCCAAATTTTAGACATTTTTCAAAACAATGAGCAAAAATTCAAATTGAAAATTTTTGAGTGAATTTAATAGTAGGCTCGCAAGGAGGTATGATAAGTGAAAATCATATGATGTGTAGAAGTTAGTCAGTTTTTTTTTTATCGGAGTGGAAATAGAGTTTGATATGAAGTTATAAATTGGAAAATTAGTTTCGTTTGAGTTTTGGGGTGGTAACTTGTGGAGGGTAGTTGAGGCGTAACTGCGCCCCAACTGGGTTGACCCCTAACCCTAACCTTGATCTCTGCTCACGTGGGTGACGATGGTGACGGGGATGTGTCCCGAGGGAAGCCCTCCTCGTGGCTAATGCAATTAACCAAGCCAATTGGCTCTTGCCTGGCCACCTTTAATGCCAGCTTTACCTACGTACGTAATGTTTGATCCAAACATATTTTCTTTTTTTCCCCTAAACATCTGCGTAAAATCGGCATTCACTTCCTCCTCTCAAGGGTGAATAGATTGTCTCTCATTCTCGGAGAGAAATCTCCGAGAAAAAGGTTTTTACGAGATGGTTTTCAGGTTGATTGCGTTTACTGAAACGTTACTGTTAGTTGCTTCAAGAGGTGATTGATTTTTTTTTTTTATTTTAAAACACTCAATTCAATTAATCCGCAAAGGAAATTAGAATTTCGGTAATATAGATACCTCACTCTTTTTAATTTAATACTTTTTCCTTTTAAGCTACTAGGCTAAAAAGTTTTTACTTTATCATACGCGGTAAGGTCAAGTATTGTAATCGTGCATGGAAAAAGTGGGTTTTTTTGTTTCGTTTGTTCGAAATATCTCAAAAACTGCTAAAACTATTTTGATTAAAAAAATTGAGCGAAACCATGGATGGCATTTCGGTCTACAAAAAATCCCTAATAAGTGAACTTCGAAAGAATTATATTTTTCGAGATAATAACTGTTTTGTCAAAATGTCTGTTAGTACGTTAGTTAGTACGTTTCCAAATTTTTGTGGCCGCACTAGCTCAGAGACTAGTGTAAATATCAAAACGAAATTTCAGTTATAGTTTAGGTCCATTGAGATTAAGAGCTGATTAGATTTTTGGTTGAAATCAAACCAAAAATTAAGAAGGGAGGGAAAGGAGATAAAAATTAATACTATAAGATTTTCCAACTAAAAAAACCGAGAAAAATGAAATACTATACCATAAAATGAACATTATAATAAAAAAGAGAGTTATTATTTTTTTCTGAGGCCGAAATTGGAGGGGGGGGGGCAAAAAATTAGAACTATCAATATGTCTTAAAGCCTTTAATGGAAGACGAAATTTTGCACATGAACCCTATACGATCTTGTGAAAATGACTCACTATGTGAAATTGAGGATGAAGTCAAAAATATCAAACAAAAATCGAAGAAATTGTCTCATAATTAAAAAGAGATATTATTAATTGCTAATAGGCCCAAAATTAAAAACGGAGGAGGGTGGATGTTCTTTCGTAAAAAATTATATATTATTTTAATTCGATATTAAATATAAGAGTGGCCAGTTGTATGGTAAAGTCATGTGGATGGCCACATCAGTTTATTTTATTCATAGAACCTTAGACATTGTCTTATGCCCAATAGGAAATAAGCTGACATGTTCTGATGTGGCCATCCACTTGACTTTACCATACAACCTGGCCCTTAAAATTATTTATAATCATGTAGGGATGGTTAGTTTTTGTATTTTTATACTTCTGGGGTTCCATTGATTATGTATAGAAAATTTGGTTGAATTTGGTAAATGGCCAAGATTTTCATTTTTTGACCCTACAACCCTCCCCCCTCCTCTCCGTTTTGGGTGGTTAGTTTTTGCATTTTTAGACCTCTGGGGGTCCACTGATTATGTATGTATACAAAATTTGGTTGAGTTTGCTCAAATGGCCTAGATTTTTAATTTTTAACCCCCCCCCTCCCCTCCACCCCCTTAATTTTGGGCAGATTTGCACAAAAATCTAATCAGCTCTTAATCTCAATGGACCAAAACTACTTGTGAAATTTGGTTTCGATATTCACACTAGTTTTTGAGCTAGCTCGTTCACAAAAATTTGGTAACGCACAGACAACCAGACAGAACTAGACTAACGGACATTTTGACAAAACAATTATTGTATCGAAAAATATAATTTTTTCGATGTTCACTTATTAGAGCTTTTTTATAGAGCGAAATTTCATGGTTTCACTTAATTTTTTTGATCAAAATAGTTTTGGCCGTTTTTGAGATATTTCGAAAAAAAGAAGGAAAAAAAAACACTTTTTTTCATCCACGATTACAATACTTGACCACGCCGTGTATGGTAAAGTAAAAATTTGAGAAATATATCTACACGAAAACTAAATCTCACTACTCCATACTTTCAACTATACCATATATAGAAATATTCAGATTTCTAACAATAACACTATTAGAATTAAATCAAATATAAACCTTATATTTTTGAAGAAATATTCTAAAAAAATATGATTGCGGATTGTAAACGACTGAAACCCGAAACTCATCAAATAAATAAATAAATAACTTTAGCCACTGAGAGATTTCATTCCTCCTCCAAGAATAAATCAAAACACGTTTAACATGGTTCTCCGTAACTAGTAACATAAATAAAATTTGGTATGAAAGGTAGTTTTAATAAGCGAATGAATGTCTGTTAACAAAGATTTTGTTTAAAAATTTGAATTTTAAAGAAGTGAAATAATGAAATACTTCTAAAATCACATTTCATTAAAATTTCTCCAAAATTACTGGAGCTAAAAACTTACAATTTTGTAAGAGAGTTAACAAATAATTTTGCATGAAATCTAGTTTTAAAAAGTAAAATCGTGATGAAAACAAGATTTACTAAGTAAAAATGAATTCCAAGCAAGTAGTCCATTGTGCCAAAAATTTAACAAGTACGGTAATAAGGGATTCAACGATTGACTCTCAGAATCTAAAAATTATTTTATTAACCGACTTCAAAAAAAGGAGGAGATTATCAATTCGACTGAATTTTTTGTGTGTCTATCTTACTCGATTTCTTCACCAATTGTGAACCGATTTTGATGATTTTTTTTAAATTTGGCTCAGTATAGTTTCTGATTGGTCCTATTTAAATTTCATTGGTATTGGACCTTTTTTGTTATGTATGTTCAATGTTCACGCATAACTTCTTTGTTTATGAACCGATTTTAATGATTATTTCTGCGTTTCGATCAGTATAGCTCCAAGGTAGTCAAGATACCTAACTATTTATTTATTCATTTTTATATATGTTCAGCGAGAACTTTTTGTATAGTTTATACAAATATGTCCTCGATTATAATTCCTTCGATACTTGAATACCTTTAAAAACATGAAGCAATATAAAAAATATTGCTAACTTTTTTAATTTTCGAAATTATTTTTAATACAGAACACAAATTCCTTCAACAATATGTTTAAACAAATCTGTGAGTTAAAATATATTTTAAAAAAATTCTAAATATACTTATAGCATGTTGTGATTTCATTTAAACGTGTCCGCTACTTTTGATTTATTCTAAAATGTCCAAATATAGAAATTCGAGATAGAATCAATGACGAAAATAAACCCTGGTCCAAAACATCCTCCATGGTTTTCCGTCTAAAAATAATTCTAACGATTAAAAAAAATGCAATGTTATTATATATTTATATTTATCTTGCTTAGAAGAGAGTCATGTTTTTTTTATCTTACTTTTACTCATATCATTGAAATTATTAGAGGGAAGTAGATTAAGCGCGTCGTAAAAAAAGACTAGCGATTCTTTTTATCAAATTCTGGGCATAATTCTTATTAAAATAGAAAAATTGGTAAAGGTCTTTTTTAATTTTTGCTAAAATGATACTATTTCAAAAATTGTAAAAATGAATAGGATAAATTGTAAGGAACATAAAGATAAATGAACTTTTAAACACTAGTTTTAATAAAGATAAGAGTAAATAAATATTTTGTTTAATATGGATTTACTATGAGTTAAGGATACTGGGTCACTTATTTCACATTAAAATTAAAAAATTAAAAGATATAAATTTTTTTTCTTTTTCAATATATATATTTCGGGCTATCAACCCATCATTAGTGACCCAGTATCCTTAACTTATAGTGAATCCATATTAAATAAAATATTTATTTACTCTTATCTTTATTAAAGATGTTTCACCTTGCACCAACACCACAATCTCTACTGATTACTAGTTTTAATTTGTTTTTAATTCAAGTGAACCGCGAAATTTTAAAATAATTTTATTAGCTAATTCTACATATTTAATTATTTTTTAACTTTTAATATGTTATTTCTAATATTATTCTTGTAAAAATGATGTAGCTATACCCGTTAAATAAATAAATAAAATCAAGGGGGGCACCGATTTTACTTGGTCCATAGAAACTATTAGCAGAAAAAAAATTGTCATATCAATAAAATTCGCAGAGTGCGTACCGAGAATTGAAAAATATATTTACTTATTTCCTCCAATTATTTTTTATTCAATTTATTGACTTATCGTATTTTTTTAGTGACTTTTCAATAAAAAAAATTCAAACCAAATGTTACATTGTTTTAAAAAATTTAATATCAACCAAATTAAATTATTTTTAATAAATATTAGAAAAACAGAATCCATATTTGACCAATTATGTTAAATGAATTTTTGTTGTTTAAATTTCGATCATTTCTAAAATCATTTTTTTTCTTCTAAATTCTTCTCTTTATATAAAATTTTGGGATTGGGAAAATCAAAATTGTGTCCCAGGTTACTGTGCTAATCAGAGGCGTAGCCACGGGCCTTTGGGGGTCAAAACCACAGCATTTTCCATTACAGGAAATGATCAGAATCCTCAAAAGTATCATGGGAAATGCTGGATATCTATAAATCTAAGAGTTTTATCAAAAATGTGGTCCAAGTAAACGTTCAAGTCAACAAAATTTTCTAGAGAATGAGACATAAATCAAATTTCTAGGATGAGTGATTTTCATGTAATGAAGGAAAATCTGCGAATTGCAGTTTTTCAAAACTTCAACCTCATTGCAGCACGGGTTACCATTATCCAATTAAGATGAAACTTTGTTTTAATTGTATCAAATTTAATCTTGTTTAAAAATGTATAGAGTGGTCTTTGTCGAAAACGTGCTATTTCATGGTCAAAATGGTGCGAGTTTTTGGGACTTGCGGAAACAAAAAAAATACGCCAATTTTCAACTAGCGTTTGAGTCCGAATGGTTGGTCTGAGATAAAAACCTAAATGATAAAATTTGTAGGAAATTTTATGAACTTTCATTTTAAATAGGAAGGTTATTTACGAAAAGTTGATACTTTTTGAGTTATAAGCAAAAAACCCCTAAAAATGAGAATTTTTATCTTTTTTGAATTTTTTACAATGTTCCGTCAAGAAATTTTGTTAGCAAATCTCAGATTCAGATTCAGCACACCCAAAAACATAAAGGGGTCGAAGAAATTATAACTACCCCAAAACTTTCTGGGTAAAAACACAATTATTTAACTGGACTATTTGTTTTAATAAAAAAAATTCCCACTATATATTTTGGTTTGTGGATTGACCCCCCCCCAATGAACATTTTCTGGCTACGCCACTGGTGCTAACAGCTAGCTAGCCATTCAACTAAACTGGGACAAAGTTTTGATTTTTCTAATCCCAAAATTTTAGATAAAGAGCAAAATTTAGAAAAAAAAAAAATTATAATAATAATTTTAAAAATGATCGAAATTTTAAACAACAAAAATACAATTAATAAATGTTCAAATATGGTTTCTGTTTTTCTAATATTTATTAAACATTTTTAGAGAAAAATAATTTTTATATTTTTTATTTTTATTCAAGGTAATTTCATCATCAAGACAATTTGTATCATTGTCTATTTTTCAAAATATTTATTTGTTTAGTGTTGCTTTATATTAATTACATAAAACAACTTTTTGGAATTCTAATTAAATTCCATTGACAAAGAGAGAAATTCTCCCGAAACGTTTGAAGCATTAATAAACGTTTGAAGATTGTGTTTTTTTTTACAAAAGATTTGTCTAAATATATAATAAATTCTTTGAAGGTACCTATAGAATTACTATATGAGTCCCCCTTTTGGTCGTCAACCAGTCAGTCAGTCGATCGACCCCCATTTTCAAACGGCAGCTGTCCAAGAATCCGAAACACACCTGGACTATTTATTCATGATTATTTTTTGTTTTTTAGACCTTCAAATTTAATTTTGAATTATTTATTAAACCTATAAAGTGAAAATGTTAAAACAAATTATAACTCTTTTAAGAATATTTCCATTATTATAAATGAATATATAACTAAATGGAATATGAATATGTAAGTAGGTTATTTGAATCAACTTCAATTTGGTATAAGTAGACATTAAATAGACATTACAACTTTTGTTTATTATGTACATATTTTATGTTTGTTATACTTGTTTGCATTTCAATTACTATACAATAATTATAAACTAAAGTTCTTATGAAGTAATGGAAGTTATCAGTTTTATAGATATAATATAGATCCCCGATCAAGTGCTAGTCTGACAACATACCGAGGATTCCGTACCTTATAATTTCTAAAATATTTAAGGATTCCGAGACATTTCAGCCCCCGACAAAATATCCCCGACAAAACATCCCCGGACAAAATATCTTTCAGACAAAATATAGCTATACGAACCCAACCGAGCCGAACTGAATATATATTAACCGAACCTCCGAAAAGTTTAGTCCGAGCGGGGTGTGTTTCGGGCTCCCATTTTTTTTAATCAAACACACACTGAAAACCGAACCAGCCAATCGTCGGGCGGGGTGTGTTTGGGGCTTCCATTTTTTCCTAATCAAACACGACAGACAGCAGCATTTTCAAACGGCTAATTAGCCGCCAAAATATGAAAGTCTGTTTATATCATTCAAAACTATGATTATAAGCTTCTCACTTAATCTCTTTTGTATTCTTCCTTATACTGGGGAATATTTTGTCAGAAGATATTATGTCGGTACCATATCACTGGGCAACAAAAAAATAATTTTTAAATGCTTCAAGCACTTGATGAGTCAATTCCTACCAATTTTGGGTTGAGAAAAACGAATATGACAATGAAAATTTTTTCTTAGTTCTAGTTTCTGTGAAATACAGTAGGTGGCGGATCAAGAGAAAAAGATACATTTTAATTACATATGCTAACAACATTGAAAGTGCATTTTATTTTTTTACAAATTGTAGTTACATTCTAAGAGTTCTACATTGCTGGAATAATACTTCACAGATGGTCGTGTCTGAAGAGATTTATGTGGTGCCTTCATCAGATCGTCGTTTTTTAGCTTGCCTCTTTTTTGTTGCCCAGTGTTATTAGTCCATCAGGAATTTACAGATTAGTTTTTAACCTGTAAACTCCTGATGATGGACTAATAATCCGAAATATATTGAGATTGTATACACCTCTTTGAGTTTTATTTCATTCACTCTGAAACTACACTCCCTTTACTTTATTAATGTTTATTATCCTTTATAATCACGTAGTTTTAGTTTTTTAGTTATAACTCGAGTTCTAATTGAGCTACAAACAAGTGGTAATTTGTAAATCCAAGAGGAAGCTGTTTTCTATTAGTTCAACAAAATATTGTGATCTCAAATATTGTTGTTTAATATCTAACGGAACTCGAAAATAGGTCAAAATGGTCTTTTTCACCGTTTTGATCGATTATATCTCCAAAACAAGAGCTAATCGGTAATCTTTATGGTGATTTTTGAATTCAGCAGGTGGAGATACATAAGAATCAGCTATTTTTGAGCCCGAAGCATTTTCATTGTTGGGCAGTGTATTTAAGATTTCAAATTTATTATTATTTGTCGTTGATAATGAGTGAATGAGTGAATTTGTGGAATTTATTTACAATTTTAAGTTAAGCCGTTTTTAAACGCCGACGAGTACAAAAATCATCTAAAAACGGCCACTTTGGAGCTCGCTCATAAAAATTAAACGTTATTCTTCTTAAAGAGATCTTTACTGGGATATCTAATAAAATATGATAAATTATTATTATATTTTTATTTTTGACCCCACATACAATTCTACCCTCTACAAAATAATCATTTGATTAAAATTTTAATTCAATATTTAGTTTGCAGTAAAATAATTTCATATAACTTGAAAATTTAAATTTTTATCCTTTTTAGTTTACAAGTTACAGCGACAGATTGATTAACAGATAGACAGATATTGTAGCGACACTAATATGGACTGGTTCTACTTTTTAACCGACACCCTAAGGGATTTTGGTCTATTAAAGCCCAAAATGGTAATTTTCACGAACCGGTTCGCCAATCTAGAAGATAATTCAGTCAAATATATATATAGACCGGCCAAATGCGAGTCGGGCTCGTATACCGAGTATTTCGTGGTTCTTTAAATCTTCCAAAATACTGGAATATATTAAAAATAATCCATTCCATCGGATCTAATACATGACACCCTCTTATGATTTTCTTAATAATTTTATAACAGGTCTTCGAAATTGATGTTTTTAGTAGATAGAGATTTTTTATTAGGCTTTAGCCACAAGAAATAGAGATAATTTAATTCTACAACTGTACTTTAATTATTATAAAATGCTGATTGAAATTTATATTAAATTCATTGGAATAAAATGAAAGGAAATTCATTCTTATATACATACATACATACCTTTTGTTATCGTACGTAAAAACCGTGAAAAAATTTTATGGTCATTTGTCTATGATGAAACAATCAATCACACACTATGTGCACTTTGATAATCAAACGAAAAAGTTAATTTTTTTTTGTTAAAAGTTATAGGAAAAATATACTTTCTCGATTTATCAAATAAACTGGTATTCAAATCATACGATAATACAGACGCTTTAATATAATCGATAAAACTTATACGACTAAATGAACATTTTTTGTAGATACTTTATACATTTATATTTTTCGAAAAGATTTCGATGAAAATCCCGAATTAGGGGGTTTTTGGGTTGACAAATCTATCAGTCTCATCTTAGGGTAAATTTAATTTGATACAATTTTTCTTAATTAAAGTAATTTTAACAGGTGGGTGTGTCAATAAAATTAATAATTCAAATTGTCAATCTCCTTTGATTAATTATTTGTTTTTTTTTAATTTTAAAACCCACTAATAGCTATAGTATTATATATTAAAATTAAGAAATTTAATTAATTAAAAGAATTTTCTATTGAAGACAGAGTGGTAAATTTCAATGTTGAATTGATGCAAAGGCAGCCCAAAATTATAGAATTAAATAATTTATTAGAATCTCATTTTAATCCTCTTGAAAAACTCGACGATTCGGAGGATCGTCGATCCTTCTTCAAGGTTTAAAAGGGCCAACGAAAAAACCTCCGTGTATATTAATATTATTTTTACATGCAATTAAGTTAAAATTCATCAGAATTAGTACTAATAGTAAAATACTTCACAAGCATTAGAAAAGGGCCGCAGAGAACTAGATGTTAAAACGCCGTGTTTTCTGATCAGTTTATCCCATTGAAAATACGTATTTAATCTATTTATATATATACCCTACCGTCATTAATTATTACTTTGTGAAATAATATGATATGATATGCAAAAAAATTAATAATTTTCAGTTTCAGCATTTAAAAATCTATTAAAATCATATAAAATTATACTAGATGAAGGAGGAGGTATCAGCCAAAGATGGAATCACTGGGTTCAATAAAACACCTTTAATAAGACGTTTCGGCCTGAATTTTATTTGGCCATCTTCAGTCAATCAGGAGTTATACACAAAATGCGGTACACATATGTGATCGAACCAAGCCTTGTCAAAAATAAAAAGAATTTTAGCTTCATGTGAATTTATAACGTGCCTGGACCCAAAAGTTTCAGAATTAAATTAAAAAAAAAAACTTTGGGTCAGGCACGTTATAAATTTACATGAAGCTAAAAAATATTTTGACAAGACTTGGTTCGATCACATATGTGTACCGCATTTTGTGTATAACTCCTAATTGACTGAAGATGGCAAAATAAAATTCAGGTCGAAACGTCTTATTAAAGGTGTTTTGTTGAACCCAGTGATTCCATCTTTGGCTGATGCCTCCTCCTTCATCTAGTACAATTTCATCACAGCCACGAACTCTAACAATATTCATATAAAATTATTCAAACAAATTTTGAAAAAATTCTTCGTTTCTTATTTGAAGAAAATTGATATTTTTTTAGTAAATGGGTTGAAGTTGAATAATTGATTAATGTGAAATGGATAAAGTTTTCTTGGAACTGATTATCCGGCTTAGAAAAATAAATTTTCTCTCTGTATACATCTTCTTTTATTTAACTTGGATCCACGGTTTCTGTTTGTCTGTTTGTCTTGGTAGATTCTTGTAATCGAATTTTTACTTATAACTTCTTTCTACCTGACCAATTTTTTTGAAATTTTCACTACAACAATTCACCAAGTTCAGAAATTAGTAGGGTTAAAAAATCAATAAGAAATATCTTGGCTTAGGTACTAGATAATTTAATTTATATGTCAACGAGTATTTTCTAAACTTTGATTTGAGTTGAAATGTAATTTTTAAATTTTTCTTTGACAAGTAGAATCTTGCAATCAAAATTTGACTCACTTTTACCTAGCTGATTTTCTTGAAATTTTCTACACATAGAACATATTTCGATGACACCACAATAAGATCTATCAATTTCATGAATTAAAATAGAGAAAAATATAATTTAAACAATAAAGAATATTTAATTGAGGATTCATAAACATGTGGATAAAATAATATTTTCAAAAATCTTAAAATTTCGGATTTGAACGTTTCATCAATCAATTCGGACTTCATCAGCAATCTAAGTATACGTCGATGAAACCTTGATTTTAGTTTTTGAGAAAAAACAAAAATTGTCCACATTTCTATAATGATATTTGATTATTTGTTGTGCTCAACAAATAATTATAATTAATTTTATGTGTTATTTAAACAAAATTTCAACCCTAAATAAATTTAATCACAAAAATACAAACTTTAACAGCTACATATCTAATCTATCTATCTATCTTTTTTTTTCTATTAAATCTACAACCCCATTTGATTCTTCCGGAGGAATTGAACTAGATTGAAAAACAATCTTAAAACGTTTATTAAAATATTTTAATACCTATCTATCTATTAAGGGTTGAAATATTGTTTAAATCCAACATAATTAATTATTAAACACAAACAACAAATAATAATTTTTAAGGATTTAGGTGTCGGTTCTAGGTGAAACATTATAAGTAACTTATGAGGAGAATTTTCTAGGTTAGGTTTCACAAAAAGGATTTTTGTAAAACCTAACCTAGAAAATTCTCCTCATAAGTTACAACAAATAATACACTATACCTACGTCGTTTCGATCGTCTGCGATCGTAGATATATTGTATTATTTGTTGTTTGTGTTCAATAAATAATTATAATTAATTATGTGGGATTTAAACAAAATTTAATCACAAAAATACAAACTTTAATGTAGTTGTTTAACCATATGAGCTTTCTTAAGATTTTTATGAAATTTAGCCAGATATTATTTAAATACTTCTGCATCGATTGGTGGCAAAACGAAATTTATAAACAAAATAGTTCCGGAGATAATAAATTCCAAAGATAGAGTTTTTCAGATTCTTATACATTACACTATACGGGATATCGGAAAGTTTACATACATATTTAATTATAATTAAGAAACTATTCTTACCATTGTTATAAAAAACTAAGCCAGCATTAAACAATAACTAATACATTTTTTAATTCATAGTTACAACACAGTTTCTGAAATAGTAATGAATAAATAATGAAAAATGTATAATGTAAAATTTACACTAAAAACAAGTTGGCAACAACGCATATATTTAACCTAAAAAATGGGTTAACTTTAGTAATTTTTTGACGTTTTTTTGCTTCAGCCATTGTCACAACAGCTTTCAATCGTTTATTAAGCACTTTTTGTTTTATAAATCTTCCTTTATAATGTATTTTATCTGAGATTTCTATGATAAAATATATACAAGATCGGATAGCGTTGCCAGATTTGTCAAACGAGCACGGGGTTGGCTAGTTGTGGCACATAAACAGCAAAAAGTTTTGAGCTTATGAATTGTGAATTCTTATTGTCTGTTCTATATAGCATTAACTTTTTGCTAGTATTGTCGCGAAACAACTACCTTAACAGCTATTTATCTAATCTATATCTTTTTTTTTTTTATTAAATTTACAACCCCCTTTGATGCTACCTACTGGAAGATTGAAGTAGATTTTTTTTTTTATTTAAATATTTCAGTGGTAGAAATAGAGAAATGGCATGTCGGAGGATCGATTATGTGTAGATTTGGGGTTGTCTAGCCGTAAGGTTTCTCGTGCTCGGGGCTTCAGGTTTAGGTTTCCCCCACTGAGCGCGCCGCCAGGAGGGGAGGCAGCCTGGCTGCGTGGTGGGGGGGTCGAGAGGGGGCGCTTATGTCACGGCCACAGGCACAACCACGCTTCAGTTGGCCACCAAGTCTGCTAGGAGATACATGTATTTTTGCTCCGTCTCTCAAACTAAGAATCGTTGCTCCTGAGGCTCTTTGTGTCGTCGACCAGCAAGTCCTTAAGTGTCAGTGTCGAGCAGTTTATTCGTCGGTGTCCCAGGCCAGCTTCATCGTGGCTAGCAGCGTGGTTGAGTGTCCCTCCGGGGAATACGTCGGCGCAGCCGGGGGTGGCGTCGGCGGCGGCGCCCCCAACGGGGGCGGCTTGCTCCCTGGTTATCCGGATTGTTTTGCCGCGGCAGCAGCTGTCGCGGGGATGGAGGAGCTCAAGGCGAAATTGTTCCAGCAAGCGGCGGTTGCTGCGGCGGCCGCCGCCGTCCACCACGGAGTCCCGCCCCCGCCACCCCCGCCGCCCTTCTTGCCGGTGTCCGTACGGTGAGTCACCCTACAAACCAAACCAAACAACCCTCCTCCAAAAGTCGAGTTCTTTGTCCTGAGATTATATCTCATTCAACTCTAAATATTTATTCCTATTTTTTTCTTTTTTTTTTTAATACTTTCCTTCTCGGAGAATGTTGCTATTTTAAGAACGTGTTTTTCGGATTAGAATTTAAAAAAAATATGTCATTTTTAGAGTGAATCCTTCCTTAGATATACATAATAATAACTTTTATATTTGTCATTTATATATTATCGGCTTATTTTATTTGATTTTATTTACATTATATATGTATAATAAATTAAAACTATTTGTTGTTGTAATTGAATTGCCGAAAGTAGTAGAGTTGATGATTCATGAGAAGAAATCAATGAGGTTGTCCTCTGCTTGATGCATATAAACAAACGTTCCGGGAGAAATTCTCCTTTTATCAATGGAATGTTAACAAATTTCAAAAAGTAATTGCTTTAAATATTCCTTTCTTAAGGTAGTTGTTTCGGGACAATACTAGCAAAAAGTTAATGCTAGATTATAGAGAACAGGTAAATCTGGCATCACTGTCCGAGCTTGTAAATATTTTATCCTAGAAATTTCAGATAAAGTACATTATAAAGGGAGATTTATAAAACAAAAAGTTCTTAATAAGCGATTAAAAGTTGTTGCAACAATGGCTAAAGCGAAAAAATGTCAAAAAAGTACTAAAGCTAACCCACTTTTTAGGTTAAATATATGCGTTGTTGCCAGCTTGTTTTTAGTGTAAATTTTCCATTATACATTTTTCATTATTATCTCAGAAACTGTGTTGTAACTATGAATTAAAATTTTCTTAAAAAATGTATTAGTTATTGTTTAATGTTGGTTTAGTTTTTCATAACAGTGGTAATAAGAGTTTCTTAATTATAATTAAATATGTATGTAAACTTTCCGATATCACGTATAGTGCAATGTATAAAAGTCTGAAAAACTATCTTTGGAATTTAATATCTCCGGAACTATATTGTTCATAAATTTGGTTTTTCCACCAATCGATGCAGAAGTATTTAAATAATAATCTATCTAAATTTCAAAAAAATTCTAAGAAAACCCATATGGTGAAACAACTACCTTAAAGCAACTATTAGAACAAATTTGTTCAAAAAAAACATTGATAAAGGGAGAATTTCTACCGAAACTTCTTTATTTGAAGATGGTTTTTTCCATTTTATATTTTGTGAGAAATTCTCCATTTATTAATGGAATTTTAACAAATTTCAAAAAGTAAATAAATGCTTTAAATATTCCTTTTTTAAAGCAACTACTAGTACAAATTTGTTAAAGAAATGTCATTCATAAAGGGAGGATTTCTACTGAAACGTCTTTATTTGAAAATGGTTTTTTCCCATTTTATAAAAGATTTGTATTGTATTTATTTATTTACTTACAATCGAAAAAATAATTATTATAAATAATTTGGGATTATAGTTTCGAAGACTTTTATCATTAGTATTTTTAACCAGAAATATTCTTTCTGTTATTTCTCATGGGTTCAAATACCCCTTTGGATGCAGGTAAATTCGTCTATGTACTATAACAACAAAAGGAATTTTTACCTGAATCTAATCCGATATTTGAACCCAAGAGAAATAGCAAATGGAATATTTATGGTTAAAGGGGCTGATGATGAAAGTCAACCCTTCGAAACTATAATCTCTAACAAAAATAATTTATAAATATGCATATGTTAATTTACATCAAGCAGAAGACAGCCTCATTAATTTCATCTTATTTATTTTAAATAGTTATAACAATAATTTGTCCTGATTTAAATAACAATATTAGCCACTCAATTCTTCCTTCTTATATTCTTCATTTTCTCAATGTACATTATTATCTTTTAACAATTCTAAAACTTGAGTAAAATATTACTTAAAATTAAAAAAATATTTAGCCTGAGTAACATAATTTTTGAAAGAATGTTGTCTTTTGTTTAATATAAATACTTTATTAAAAAAAACAAATCAAATAGTCTATTCTACTTAATTATACACATCAAGCAAAAGACAACACATTAATTATATTAAGCAAAATTTGTACTATATATTCTTATATTTATATATTTATTAAGTAATTTATCACAGAATTCATCAGAAAAATAGATGAGTTATGATTTATATTTTATAAAAGGAAAAATAATAAATCACCTGTCTTTTGCTTAATATAATTTTTTGGAATAATGTCTTCTGCTTGGTGTAATTAAATATTCATATCAAACAGAAGACACCCTCGTTTATTAATTCCAAAAATATAAATCAAGCAGAAGAGATATTCTTTAATGCTTTTCCTTACTACTAAACTCGCTGAAATCAAAACATAAACTTAATATTTTTATTGATTTGTATGTGGCAGAGAACCTAATAAATTAAAGATTAAAGAATGTGTCTTTTGTTTGATATAATTACTAAGAATTAATCAAATTAGGGTATTCACAATATTCTGAAGACACTCTTTGATTTATTCCTAATCAAGCATAAGAAATCATCATCTTTGAATTATATTAAACAAAACAGACATAATTTATGCATTTCTTTAAAAATTTCAAATCGTTTGAAAATAACTTTTAATAGTTTTAGTGATTTGTGTTGGCAGAGTATTTAATAATATTACACGAATTGTATGTCATCTACTTAATATAAATATTTTATTTTTTATTTGAGATTATAGTTTCAAAAAGTTTTCAATTTTTTTTTTGCATGTAAGTTATTTAAAATAATTATGGTCAAATTGAATAACAAATTCTACTTTAATTTATTAAAGAGTGTATCTTATGTTTAATATTAAACAATACTTATTTATCTGAACTTTAAAGTTAAAGTATAATTGCATGCGATTATTTAAAAGAATTTAAATTCATCATTAATAAAAGATAAAGAGTATGTCTTCTGCTTTATATTTATTTATTTAAGACTAAAATTTTGAAAAGTTTGCTTTGATCTTAAGGTTAAAATGAATAAATTATTGCATGTGAATTTTAGTTAAAATCGAGTAGATAAGCTTTTAATTGAATTAAAAAGTGCATCTTCTGCTTAATAGAAATAATTTATAAGAGTTTTCGAATGAAAACCTTAATTGCTCATGATAAATTAATAGAATTTTAGTCGAAATTGATTTACTTCTTTCTTAAAGTTCACTTTATATTAGGGACTCACAATGAAGAAGGCAAAACAAAAATGAAAATCTCAAATCAATAAAAAAAAAATTAGATTAAGCAAAAGACATACGTATTCATTTAGTATTTTTCGTGTAAAATATTTTCGAATGATTTCATATCTACGAGATAAAAATAATATCTTAAAACGCACATGGTTTTATTTTACGACAATAATAAGTATATTGATTTTCTTTTGCCACGTGTAACAAGAGTTGTTGTCCTCTGCTTGATGCAAATAAACATATACCTATATATATAATTTATTTGTTAGAGACTATATTTTCGAAGGTTTGACCTTTACCCATGGTTTCAAATACCCGATTGGATGTAAGTAAATTCGTTGAATTAGTGACCAGCTTGCTATTTCAACAAAACGAAAACATCCAATCCTGTACCATATTTGAAGCTAATATGAATAAAAGATCCAATATTATTAATTAAAATGACTGATCACGAAGGTTAAATCTTCGAAACTATAATCTTTAACAAATATGTTTATTAAGATCAAACAGAGGACCACCTCTCTTTATGAATAAGTATGTATGTGTATATACAGTACGTTACATTTTGTTTCTTAATTATTAAGGTAGTTGTTTTACGAAATTATTAGCAAAAAAAGTTTATGCTAGAGTATATAGAACAGACAATAAGAATTCATACATAACCCCAAAACTTTTTGCTGTTTATGTACCACTACTAGCCAATCCCGTGCTCGTTTGGCAAATCTGGCAACATTGTCCGAGCTTGTATTTTATCATAGAAATGTCAGATAAAGTACATTATAAAGGGAGATTTATAAAACAAAAAGTTCTTAATAAGCGATTGAAAGCTGTTGCGACATTGGGTGAAGCGAGAAAACGACCAAAAGATACTAAAGTTAACCCACTTTTTAGGTTAGATACATGCTTTGTTGCCAGCTTGTTTTTAGTGTAAATTTTTCAATATACATTTTTTATTATTTATTCATTATTACCTCAGAAATTGTGTTGTAACTATGAATTAAAATTTTCTTAAAAAGTGTATTATAGTTTAATGTTGGTTTAGTTTTTTATACCAATGGTAAGAAGAGTTTCTTAATTATAATTAAATATGTATGTAAATTTTCCTTTATCACGTATAGTGCAATGTATAAGATTCTGAAAAACTTGAGAATTTAATATCTCCGGAACTATATTGTTGATAAATTTGGTTTTGCCACCAATCGATGCAGAAGTATTTAAAATAATAATCTGCTAAATTTCAAAGAAATCTTAAGAAAACCCATATACTGAAACAACTACCATAATGACAAATCCCTTTTTTTTTTTTTTTTTAATTTTTCATTCATCAAATATTAAGATTCTTGAAAATATAAAATTTCAGGTAGAATAAGGTTGAATTTGAAAAAAAGGCCGATGATTTAATGCTTAGAATGGTCCAAAAGTAGAAGGGACTCTTGCATTCAAAGAAAGACTCTCTTTGTTTGCAAGACTTTCCTTACAATTTTACTTAAATCGCTTTTTGCTGTTGTTACTGTTGCTGTAGTGATATAAACAAAGGATAAACGAACTCGACTATTTCTCTGTCTCTTTCTAGAAGTTCTTCTCTCTTTCTATATATATAGGTATTTGAATGATTGAAAAACACATTTAAGTAGTAGAAATATTTATACTAATATTATTAATAATAATAATTCTATTATCATTTCGATGTTGGGTAGTTAACGGAATGGTTTTGTTGAATTTTGTTTGATTATCATCATCTCTATACCTTTGGTTTCTTTGTTCTGAGTGAGCTGGGCGGCTCTTTGTTCGGTTCCACGTGTTTTTTTTACGAGCATGGTCCCCCCTCTGACCCCCCTGTCCCCTTTTACCCTCCCTCTCTTCCTTCCATTTCGTGCTCTCTTCTTGGCGTTCCGTTTTGCTTTTTTTTTGAAATTTTTTTACACTCCCGTTATGGGTATTATATATCACAATTTTAGTTAATTTTATCCATAAATATATTTTATATATATTTGAAAAAAATTTTATAGATTGTTTTGTGTATAAATAAATACAAATTTTTTATAAAAAAAAAACATTCTGAAGTCTCAACGTTTTGGGAGAATTTCTTCCTTTATCAATGGACATTTTAACAAATTTGAAAAAATAGTTGCTTTTGCAAACATTTATAAACATAAACATTTTGAAAATAGAAATGTATGTATATGTTGCAGTAAAAACCCGATTTTTATTAAGAACTCGTTTCGCTGAATACCTTTGTGGCAACTGGAGTTTGCTGATGTTGGTTGAGTTGGGTTCGGGGGTCTGGAATCTTCATTTTTGACCTTCCGCCTCATTTCGTGTGATTATTTTTAAAAAACGAAAATGCTAAAAATTAGAAGAAAAGTTGTAGAGGATGTAATTTTTGACATTTTCGTTTAAAAATTTTTGAAAGTAAGCACTGAAAATGGGGCGGAAGGTCAAAAATGAGGATTCTGGACCTTTGAACCTGACTCAACCAACATCAGTAAACTCTAGTTGTCATGGGGGTATTCAGCGAAACGCGTTTTAACTAGTAAAAACGGTAAAAAATGGATTTTTACTGCAACATATAATATATGTTTATAGTTTCTTTATCATTTCTTTTTTAAAGCAACTATTTTTTCAAATTTTGTTATAAACGTTTTCAGATTGTTTTTTTTTATGAAATATTAGTATTTATTTAATATGATCCATGTCTTGTATATTTTGGCTTTTTTCTGGGGCTATATGGGCGCTGATTCTGAAAATTGTATTCGATAGATTGCTCCCCTCAGCTCTAGTTTTTAAGATATCAAAATCTAGAGTGATATTTCAGCCTACCAAATATATCCAGAAACAGGTCTAACATATTTTAGGCATCAAAATGTGTATTTGGTCAGTGTAGTATAAATTATGTTGTCACTCTAATTATTTATTTAGTAGCTAGAAAAGCACATGTTCTTTCGTGTTTATGTGATATTGATTGAACCTGACTGATTTCCTTAAAGTAAATATATATATTTTATAAGATGAATAAATATTTGAAATAGCTGATATATTTTTTTCTTAGACTTTCGTGCCTTTAACTTCATTTGAATGTTTTTAATTATATATGTATATATTACTAAAAAAAATCTGCTTAAAATGCATTAATTTCATATTAAAATGAGTAGAATATAAATATATAATTTTTAATAAGTACTATTTTATATATAAGTATACAGTGGTTAATTGAGTAAATTGGGACAGAATGCTCTCGTGTCGATTTGTCCCCCAATTAAATGAAACTCTTGTATATCTTCAAAATACTCTAAATATTAGTTTCTGATTTATATTTTCTTTAAAATGAATGTCTTTTTTGCTTAATATAAATATTTATATAACATTATAGTTTTGAATATATAATTTTGATATTAAAAATAGTAGAAATATTATTTTATTTGCATAAAAACCTTTTTTTTTTTTTTGTTAAACTTGGGCATTATTTAATCAAGATTAAATCGGGACCAATGTGCCCCATTTAACTGAAATTCAATGTACTATAGATTGGTGCAAATGTTCTTCTGATTTATTTTTCTTAATAATTTTATCAAATATTCAAATTAATTTCTCCTTTTCACTCTATTTTTCTAATATATGTACTTTTTACTTTGTGTTCTATTTTTTTGAAACGTCTTAGATATATTATATACCACAATTTTAGTTTATTTTAACCTTAAATATAATAAATGTTATCACTTTATTTATTTAATTATTTAGAATCTAGAACAGTAATATGTTCTCTCATGTTTATGTGCTTTTGAATCTCACTGATTTCCTTATAAGATAAATAAATATTTGAAATAGTTAATTTTTTAGACGTCCGTGCCTTTAACATCATTTGAATGTTTTTAATTATATATGAATTATCGAAAAAACGCTTAAATTTTGCACACAAATTGCATTAAATATATAGTAGAAAATATTTTGATTTTTTTTTACAATTCTATTTTATATATAGGTAAATAAAATTATATATACAGTGGTTTTCGGTTAATTGGCAGTTTGTTAAAGAGTTAAATTGGAACAAAATGTTCTCGTCTCGATGGGTCCCCAATAAAGCGAAATTCACTGTATTCTTTTTAATAATAGTGTTTGATTTATTTTTCTCTAAAACTTGATCAAATAAATTAATTAAAGACACTCTTCTGCTTAGTATAAATATGTTTATTAGACGTCCGCGCCTTTAATTTAATGTTTTTAATTATATATATTTATAAAAATTGCAGAAAAAAATCCTTTTTAATTTTGGACAAAAATTGCATAAATAAAGTAGAAAATATATTTTTTTTAGATACCTAACTATTTATTTTATATATAAATCAATGGAGTAGTTTTCGGTTAATTGGTACATTGTTAAAGGGTTAAATCCACCCCATGGACGGGTAAAGTGTCTCAATCTGCTCCAATTAAGTGGTTTTCATTATGTATATTCAGAAATTTGCATATGTCACTTATCTATTATTTATTCTTCTTTAAAACTTCATCAATTGAATAGAATTAAAAAAGAAAAATTATAATTACAAAAATTATTTTAAATTTATAGATAGATAGAGAGAAATGCCCTTGCATACCTGGAAAATCAGGGGTTGAATTGAATTCAAGGGTATTTGTTAACCTTGAAAAGGTACAAAAAGGCTTTAGAAATATAATTTTATTTGTTCTTTTTTTTGCTAACACTGGCCTAGTTTCAGATTATCTTTGGGGAGGGGGTACATTTACCTGCCTGGGCAGCTGAAGCAGTAGGTGAACTTTTAGCATTCTAAACTTTTTGAATATCTAATTAAAACTACATTACATATTTTTAAATGTAGGTAAACATAAATAAAAAATGTAGTAGTTTTGCTTTTTTAGCTATCAATCGAATTCTAATTAAGCTAAAAACAAGGGATAAATTAGAAATCAAAGAGTAAGCTTTTTTCTATTAAGAGAACAATATTTTTTGATTTTAAATATTTCTGTTTCATATATATTTCTTGTAAAAAAAAATAGGTCAAAAAGGCAGTTTCGTGTTTTGACCAAAACTATATCTCAAAATCTGCAACTGTTGAAAAAAAACTTGAAAATCAGAGCGTATTATTAGGATTCATTTTTATTAGGTTTACCTTCGTGGAGGGACTACTTGTTAAAATAGCATTCTAATCCTTTTTAACTTCAAATTAAAACTTCATGTAAACAATCATAGATTTAAAAAAATATAGTTTTTTTTTTATAATCAGGAACGAGGCTTTTTGAATCACAGTATAGGAAGATCGAGTCCTTATAGAATGAATATGTTAAAAAATATAATGATATCTTATTTTTTAACATAGACTGAAGATGGCATTGAGTTAATGCCGAAACGTCTCTTGTTTCAAATAAAATTAAATTATAAACGCTGATGAAAATTTTTTATTGAACAAAAGAAAAAATAACCATCATTCTATAAGGACTCGATCTTCCTACTGTGATTCAAAAAGCCTCGTTCCTGATTATAAAAAATATTATAAGAATCAAATAATTACTATTCCTGAATAAATATAGTTTTATGTTTTATTTATTACTGTCGTCTTCATATCTATGCCCTCTCAAAAATAGATCAAAATGGCCTTTTTTGGTGTTTTGATCAAAAATATCTCAAATCCCGGAACTGAAAAAAGAACTCGAAAAACATCATTAAAGCTCTACTTTTTGTGGAGCAATGCAATAAAAGATTTTTATTCATATTTTTCCACCATTGAGGGGTTAAAATAAAAATTACTATAATTTTGTAATTACCTAGTTTCCAATCGAGTGTATTATATATTATTTAAATTCTAATCTTTAAATTTCTCTCTCTCTCTCCCACGGTGCTACTATTTTAGCCTCACCGCTGAAAACTTAATGTTTATTTTAAATGTATTAAATTATTTAATTCGACCAACGTGAAAATAAATAGAGAGTAGATCGAAGTGGAATTAAATAATTTTATATTTAAACCAATTTGCGTAATGGACTATACTAATAGAAATTTAATTTAATTAAAAAAAAAATACTAATTATTTATTTTGAGAAGGGCCAGCTGAGACCAGTCTTTTGCCCTTTATCATGGCTTATATTAAAACGAGTATTCTATTTTCCCCTACACTTGGGCGATATCATGGATGAATTCATGTCCTGTCTAGTTCCTTATCTTTACCATAGATTACAGGTAGTAATTTTTTACTTTGAGGTAGTCCCAGAGGAAAAACAATTTAGGTCAATACAGAGGAACAAACAAGTTCACATAAATGTGCTAAATAGAGTATCTCTATTTGTAAAAATAATGAAGTTTACTTACTAAATATGATTTGAGAGGTTTGAGACGGGTTGATGAACTGTAAGATTTCTCTCCTTGGTGTAATAATTGATTTAAATTTTCTAATTTATTAGCTTCTTCTAATTTTGTAGACTTTTTTAAAGGAATAATAATGCTGTATAATTTTTCATTATTTTATTCAATGTTCAAATAATCAAAAGAAAAAAAAACATCATCTCACTTATTAAAATTTTTTATTTTATTCAAAAACATGTTTTGGGCTTAATTAATTTAGCCCGAAGGGTGAACCGCGATTGGAATTTGGTGTACATCGTCTTTGGAATTCATTAGATAATCTATTGTCTTCTACTTGGAAACGGAAGTGGGAGTAGGTGTACAGAGTTTTAGGTCGCGGTTCACCCCTCGATTTAGCCCATCTTTAATTTTTTTTAAAAATCTTTGTTTGCACACAAAAATCAAAAAGTCAAAACATGGTCAATATTATTATAATTTTTTTCTTTTTCTTCCACATTTTATGTATGTTTTCATCTCTTTAAAACAATGATTTTCAAGTTTTTAAAAAAAACTGAAGATGGTCTAAATTAAGCCCGAAACATGTATTCGAAAAAAATAAGAGAGATAATTTTTTAACAAGTATTTTTTAACAATCAAGAATATATATTGAGCAGAAGAATTGTATTGATATAGATCGATTTAACTAAGCTATATTTATGGTACATTCCTGTTTTTAACAGATAAACCTCAATTGTCCCGTACTATTTCACAGAATTAAAAACCGAAATGTACTTCCTGAAAAATAGGAAAATTTTAACTTGGGTGGTCTAATTTAAAAAATTAATTGACCTGTTTTTCAAATACTAATTTTCACTTTTACACCCATCATTGATTGCTATTCAGTCAGTTCAACGAATTAACTTTTTATTACTAACCAGTGGTTTCCTTATTAAACACGAAAAACCCGTAACTTAACAAAGAAGGTTATTGGCATCTTATTTTGACTTCTAATAAAGTATTATCAGATATAATCAATTAAAAATTATCAGTTGTTGATATATAAATATCAAAGTAAAAACAATAATTTATTTATTCAATATTTCAATACATAATTATATCTTCTACGCTGTAGTGCTGGTTTTTCTAATCAATACAATGGAGTAAAATTAATAGTTACTTGACCAGAAGATTGTATTTTTCCACTTCAATAAAAGTAATCATTTTTTTTTCTAAATAAACATATTTGGGTACCCAAAATAAATCAAGAACGAAAGCTCCTAGAAAGTTCTTTCTGGTGAAAAATCTTTTCTTGTTTTTATTACAAACAAATAAAAATACCTTAGATATTTTGCTTTCGAAAAAGGGAAATGCTGAACATTATTTCATAAGCTCTTGAACGGTTGTAGCTAATGAACTAAAATTTGACCTAAAAGTTTATTTCAATGGGCTGTATACACGTCTATCTAATTTGAGCATTCTAGTTCAAACCGTTCGTAGACAAAATATTACTAAATCTTTAAAATTTACAATGAAAGTATGATTGAGTCTTGAAAAAGTTTTTACTTTTTCTTCACAATTGTCTGAAATGAAAGTGAATTATTCTAATTTAAGATTCTAAAACTAAATGTCACTAGATTCAAATTTCACTATCCATTGGTTAATGAGTCCCTTCTGTCTTTAATATTAAAATTAAAATTAACTTTATAATTTGGTTCTGGGAAGCTGGAGAATAATTTTCCATTCTCTTCTACCTGGAGAATTTGCTAATAACATTTTTTTTTACATTTATTTTCATACATAAATTTTACAAAATAGAAACTCGAATAATATTGACTTTTTCTTTCTCGCATTAAACTTATAATTGTTTAAAATTGATGAAGTTATAAAGAAAATAATTTGTGTGTGGGGGGGGGGGGGGGGCATTGACCATTTTCCACCCATTTGTTTTTATTTAAAATTTCTCTTCGCTTTGATCTGTTTAATTGCCTAAATGTTCGCAATGTCTATGTTTACTACTAGTACACTAATTTGCAATGCGTATACGTAATAAATAATCATAATCTTATTGCTAATTAATTTAGCTTTTAGTTGTCATGTGGGTAATATATATTATTATCTATTAAATTGATATTCTATCAAAAAACATAGTACAAATTTAAAAATATTATTAATTTTATTGTTATTTTGAAGCTTTGGGGGTTTAAGAATTTCAGCTGAAATCAAATTATAATTTATTTTACCTTGATTTAAAAAAATTAAATACGACTGCATATGCTTGTTAACTTGCTTCGGTATTGCCGATTTTAAAGAATAAAATTAAAATCATATTTATGAAATTCTTCAACTTACAAATAAACAAAAAAAAAATTATTCATTTATTTTTATTGAGTTTATTTACCTGTTTTTATTCAATTTATTTACTTATTTTATTGAGTTTATTTACTTGTTTTATGCAATTTATTTACTAATTTTTATTGAATTTATTTACTTATTTTTATTAAGTTTTTATAAATTTATTTACTAAATTTGAGTTGTTATCGTCCAT
Source organism: Forficula auricularia (assembly GCA_024734495.1). Taxonomy (NCBI): domain Eukaryota; kingdom Metazoa; phylum Arthropoda; class Insecta; order Dermaptera; family Forficulidae; genus Forficula; species Forficula auricularia. The sequence continues at coordinate 11,627,156 of JALMQS010000070.1, forward strand.
CTTTGAAAATAATTAGGCTGGATATTGGGATCTTGGACTCCAAGACCCCAATATCCAGCCTATTTAATTTACTAATTTATATTAAGTTTATTTACTTGTTTTTATAAAATTTATTTATTTATTTTTATTGAGTTTATTTACTTGTTTTTACTCAATTTATTTACTTATTTTATTGAGTTTATTTACTTGTTTTATGCAATTTATTTACTAATTTTTATTGAATTTATTTACTTATTTTTATTAAGTTTATTTGCTTGTTTTTATAAAATTTATTTATTTATTTTTATTAAGTTTATTTACTTGTTTTTATAAAATTTATTTATTTATTTTTATTAAGTTTATTTACTTGTTTTTATAAAATTTATTTATTTATTTTTTATTAACATAGTTTATTGTTTTTGTTTTGTTTTTTAATTTAATTTACTTGAAAAAAAATTCAAAAATTATTTTTCTTCTTATTTATACTTTCTTAATATAAACCTATAATCAATATTATTCAATTATTAAAAAAAAAAATCAATTTTTATTACTAATATTTTTTTCGCATTTATTATTGATCGATTTATGGTGCACTTTTCTGCATGCAGTCCAATGGTTGCCTTGGAAACTTAAATAAACATAATCATCATACCTTCCACCTGCATTAAAATCGATGTTAAAAACCCGAATGAATATAATAGTAAAGCCCTTGGAGCGATGACGCCAGCACCTTCTCTCAGTGCGCACTGGAATCATTCTAAAGAAATCAGGAGAGAGTCTTAAGTACTAAAAGCAAGTTAATATAGATAATTTTTATTACATGTCAGAAGAATTGTGTTCACTTCCTCAGAAATTCAACCCGAATGCCCAAAATAGCAATCCGGATCAATTGGCTAACTCTGAAGTAGACCCGAGGGGTGAACCGCGACCTAAAATCGTTTCCAAATCACTTCCACTTTCATTTCCAAGTAGATGAGAATAGATTATCTAATGAATTCCAATGACAGAGTATACACCTAATTTCAATCGCGGTTCACCCCTCGAGTAGACCTATCTGAGATTTATATCGCGTAAAATATTTCTATCATATATTTAATCTTAATTTATAAAAGTGATTCTCAATTTAAACACATAGCCATGGCAGATAGTTAAGTGTTTCAAATTTTGATTTGATTTAATAGATAAGAATTAATTAAAATACTAGGTGGGTTTCACATAAATAAAACAAATAAATTTTCATCTTGATATATATTTCGGATTTTAACGAACTTTAACATATTGTAGGAGCCGGGTTAGCTCAGTCGGCTAACGCACTGGCCTCGCTTCGGCATCGATCGATTATGACGATGTTGGAATGGAAGGCCGGGGTTCGATCCTGGCTGGCAAATAAAATTTTTACCGGCTAAAAACTCGACTCCCTCACTAACCCTACTAACACTTTACTTATGTGCTGTCTAAATGGGCTTTGTTGCCCGGTGACATTAAATAAATAAATAAAAAACAACAACATATTTTATCTCCTGAAAATGGGTTGATAACCCAAAATAATTATCAAGATAAAAATTTATTTGTTTTATTTATGTGAAACCTACCTAGTATTTTAATTAACTCTTCTTTAAATGTTTCACCTAGAACCGACAGCAATGATTGATTTAATGTATGCCACTCTCTCGTGATTTCGTTACAAATTTAGGTATATAGTAGTCAGCTTCTATTAGCAAATGAATTTTTATAAAATATTATATTATTAATCTCTTAATAATCTAATAATAAAAATTCAAAATTCCTGCATTTTTTAAATAAAATATATGTAATATATATATAATTCTCTATATAAAACCACGCATCACATTTTTTTGTCCAATTGAATAAATCACCAAATAGATAGATTAATATATTAAACAGGCTTTTCATTAAAACGATAGGTAACGTTGAAATTACGATTAAATCTTTAATAACATTTTTATTTTTTTAATTTTAATTCAAAAAAATCCATTCATTTCTAATTTTTGTTTAAAAAATGTTAAACCCTTTGTAGAGAGATGGATTTGTTAATTAATATGAAAGACATTTTAATAAAATGTCTGTCCACCTCTCCCATGTGAATCGGTTAGTTATAAAAAAAAAGTAAAACAATCTAAATTCCAATAAAGCATTAATTTATTTAAAATGAAAAAAAAAAGTAAGCGTGTTTCCATTTGGGATGAAATTAATAGGCCCAGGTGGGGGGGGTATTTGGCGCAAAAGGCAAAAGTGGTTTATATGTCTGTTTGGGCAGCCGGGGCTGATGGAGAGAGGGTATTGGGCACTGGAATGAGCCAGGTCTCGGAGGTTGAGGAGAGGCAGGTTCAGGTTCAGGTCTGGCCTTGCTCCATAGAACCATTGTGTGTTCAGGTCGACCCTGACCGGCCATTCCAGGTCCAAAGCACCGTCCAGGTCCTCCAGCAGGCCGGCCGGCAGGCAACATGGCCACCAACCGACCACTCCAGGCAAAATTAACGCCCGGTGCACCCTGAAATTTTTCCATAAACTCTTCTTATTATCTAAAATTATCCCCCTACGTTGTAACTTCAATTTATTTATTAAATAATGCTCTGAGGCAGATACAACAAGTCATTTGATACAATATAGTAAGAAATAATATAAGCACAACAGATACAATAATAACTACCAAGGGCCGGTTGTATGTCGCAAAGTAAATGCTGTGCCTGTCATGTGATTGGCCATCCCAGTCCCTCCATTTACCCTTTGTTAGTTGTAAAAAGCATTTACTTTGCGACATACAACCGGCCCTAAGCCAGTACTTCTCAACCCAAACTATACCGAGGACCACTAAAATTCTCGATTAGTTGACCATAGACCGGTGAAAAAAATGGCCACCAACCGACCACTCCAGGCAAAATTAACGCATGGTGCACCCTGAAATTTTCCCATAAACTCTGATTATTATTTAAAATTAATCCTTCGACGTTGTAACTTCAATTTATTTATTAAATAATTCTCTGAGGCAGATACAACAAGTCATTTGATACAATATGGTGAGAAATATTATAAGCACAACAGCAGATACAATAACAACTACTGAGGGCCAGTTGTATGTCGGTTGGTAAACTCTTTGTCAACGTTTAAAAAGAGCTTACCAACCGACATACAACCGGCCCTAAGGGTCGGTTGGTAAACTCTTTTTAAACGTTGACAAAAGGTAAACCCTTAAAATTCACCTTGTTTCCAGTGGGTTGGCCAATCAGATGACAGGCACTTTCATCTGATTGGCCATCCCACTGGGCACAAGGTGAATTTTAAGGTTTAATTGAAAAGCTTTTGTTTTGCCGAGAGTAGCAGAGTTGTTGATTCACAAAGAGAAACAAAGAGGTTGTCCTCTGCTTGATGCAAATAAACATACACACATATATATCGAGATGATATATATGTGTGTATGTTTATTTGCATCAAGCAGAGGACAACCTCTTTGTTTCTCTTTGTGGATTTTAAGGGTTTACCCTTTGTCAACGTTTAAAAAGAGTTTACCAACCGAGATACAACTGGCCTTAAGCCAGTACTTCTCAACCCAAATTTTAAATAAAACAAGTATAAATGGCAATTCTTAACTTAGCCACGTGAAAATTTTAACCTTCCATTCGTAAAATTAATTGATGTGAATCAATTGTATTAGACTGATGAAGAGTGCAAAGCCCTCGAAATTATAGTCTCGTTATAAATAAATAAAATTTATAATTCCAGCACAAGACACTGTTGTATTTCAAAAGACCTTCAAAAGACTACATAGATTTCTATATTTTCACATAGACTTATAATTTATAATCATTTTTCTTATATATCATAACGAATATAAATAATAAATAAATAAATAAAATATATTACCTACCTATTTCGATTATATAAAATAAATATACCTACTTATAGCAATAATATATTGGCTTCAGTTTAAAAAGGTCGATTTTTATTTGCAGCCAGAATTTAATAAAATTTAATTAATTTTTTTGCCAATGTTTTGACCCGCTCCTGTCATCGCTGGGCACACAATTTTGAACTTATTTGAAATTAAAAATAATATTAATTTACACGGAGGTTCCTTTGTTAACCCTTCTAAATCCTGAAGGCGGACAGTACTCCAAATCGTTGGGTTTTTTAAGAGAATTAAAATGGGGTCTAATAAATTATTTTATTCGGAATTTGTGGTTTTCATACTTTGCATTAATTTTTTATAACTTTTTCAATAGAGAACACTTTTAATTAATTAAATTCCCTAATTTGATTATATAATAATATTTATAATGAACTATTAGTGGGTTTTAAAATTAAAAAAAATCAATTAATAAAAGAGTATGGAAAAAAATTTAATTATAAATTTTCATTGACACACCCGTCTGGTTTTACTAAGAAAAATCACCCCCTATAAATCGGTTATCGCAATCGCAGTTGCCACAAGTCCAAATTATATTTAATATAGAGTATTAAACATTACAATTTATGAAAATGTAAATTCTCCATGATAAATAAAATTATTTAAATATAATAATCTTAAAAAATAGAAAATAAATACTAATACAGATATAAATTATTTCTAAATTTTATATTAATTTTTTTTCTTTGAAATAATGAAAAAATATTTTTTAGAAAAACTAATGAAATATAAAAATAATATGTTTAAATGGATTTAAACTACTTAATTTTGGAAATTTATTTATATATATTGTTTCTTTTTATTTTTAATCAACAAAAATAGTTTATTTTGTGGAAATATATTTATTGTAGGTAGGTTTATTCAAATTCAGTTACATTCAAATTGATAAAAAATATAATCTAGGTGAAAAAGAATCCGTAGAACATGTACTTTAGTAAGGTTTCTTTCTGTTCTTTCTTCCAGATGCCCCCCCCCCCATTCTGCTAATTATATTCTGTGGGGGTTGCTGGGTTTTTTTAAAGGCTTCCTTGATTCTATAAATAATATTAAAATAAAAGAAAAAAAATGTAAAGATCTTGAGGAATTTCTTAGGTTAATAACTTTAGACAAAAATAGTTATTATTTCACTAGTGAAAATACATACATATACTAGTATATATCTATACTTAATATTTTATTGATATTTCTAAAATGTTTTGATTTATAATTAGACACATGGCTAGTATTGATTAATATGCTAGAAACGGGGAACATAAACATTTTTACCACTCTATTCAGTGCCATATCTAGCCTTTGACCCTTCATAGTTATTCGAGTTAAAGGGCCACCTATTTTTTTAAATAAATATTAATAAATAATTAACTAATAATAAAACTTTTTTCCTTAACAACCTAATTTCATTATTAATAATATTTATTTTAGTATTCTGCAATTTAACTTTTTTACAATGTATTTTATTTCGAGGGCATTTTCGGGGTCCTCTCAAGTCTTGACAGCCCGGGCTCCTGGCGGGTGCACCTGTTGCACCTGTATAGTTTTATTATTAAGCTTTAATAAAATAATTTAAAATTACTATTAAAAAAAAATTTGATGCATGTTTTAAAATCATATTTATTAATAAAAATTATATTTTAAAACATACCTACCAACAAATAAAAAGTTTTTGAAAAATTCACAAAATCTTAAAAAGAACTTATAGTTAAAATCACCAAAATTGCACATTTTTTAGTGAGATAAATTCATCAGAATCCACGACGTTTCCACTCCAGAATTAAGTGCTTATTTCATTTAAAATGTCCAATCTAGAAGATTTCAGCTAAAACTTATTTTTTGATTACCAACTGTTACTGAAGTATCAAGTCTGTATCTAAACATATTGTTTGTATTAATTTTTGAAGCTTCGAAAAACCTGCAAACATCTGAACTACAATGGTGCTTCCAATGGGTTAATTTAAACCAAAACCTTTTTGTGATATCTTTATACCATAACTAAATTTTGTTCAAAGTTTCATTTCCCTGACACATACTAAAATCACTCGAATTCTACACTTTAGAGCCAACATATACTTCCCATTAAAATTACACAATTTAAAGTAAAATAATATTATTTCCGTATAAGCCATTTCTTTGTTACAAAGTAAAGCAACATCTTAGGGCCGGTTGTATGTCGCACTGTCAGTGCCTGGCATCTGATTGCCATCCCAATCCCTCCATTTACCATCTACCCTGTGTTAGTGGTAAAAAGCATTTACTTTACGACATACAACCGGCCCTTAGTGAGTCACAACTAGGGTTGCCAACTTTGAAGCACAGATTTGCGTGAAATTGACAATTTAAATTCTGGACAGGGCTGAAAAACCCAGCAAAATTTTGCCTTAAGAATAGGAATGCACGTAACAGCGAAATAACTGAAGGTTTATTTGTATAGTTACTAAAACAAAGCACACTTATTTTTCCTTTATCTAATGCTCGAATTGCAGATATCTAATTGAATTTTCACCATTTATACATAATATGATATAACAGGACAATTATACGCACCTTTCTTCCAGAGCCATAGAAGTGACATCCCGGTTATAACCATCAAGAAAAGTTGCTCAAAATTAGTAAATAACAGAATCACCCAAAGTTTTAATGGATCTTATTGGGGAATGAGGTTCTTACAGCTGTTGGAGTAAAAATTGTTTGTAAAACACTAAGCCAAATATTGACACTGACCAGTTAGGCTTAAAATATGCTTGGTCACGAAATCTCTGAATAATAATCTACCTTTTTGACACCGCTTGCAACTTAGAAAAGGTGTATTTCGGGTTTGCTTTACCAGGAAATCGGTAAAAAGGCCATCTGTTGATGGTAGCACCACCAAGACTTAATTAAGTTGGTTCTTGCAGGAGACCTTTTTAGAATTCCCCTTCCTATCCCAACATTTGGCTACTTGACCTATCCTATTAGAAACACCAGTAGCAATGTTGACTTCTTCAGATTGTATATATTGACACTCGCAAAGACAATTAAAACTCTCTAAAACCATTAATTGGGACATGATAAACATTGTAAGCCGTAAATAAGGGTTTTTGAGTAGACTGAGGTTAAAGGCCTCAGTCTTTCTCCTTAAATACTTCAAATAAGTTTAGGAGAATTAATATTATATAACAGGGGTACATGTACTCCCTATTAATAAAGTACTAATGTTTGTGGATCGATATGTACCAAAAACTAATTTTGGAGTCTATAACTTAATAACACTAAAATATAGCAGTATTTTATCTAGCTGTAACTCCACAATTATAATAGCTAAAAAGCTGTAATAATTCTGATGGATAGCTAGTATTATCAGTTTCAAATTTTTTGAACTCAATTTGGCCGGAATAAAAAATTGATCTTTCAATGGCAAAAACCCCATGTTATTTAGATCCCTGGGGACACATGTTATAATTGAGATGGATACTTGAAAGTTGGGGAATATTTTTTTTTAGTTATTTCGAACCATATGAGCCCTTGTCCGCGTAAATATTCGAAAATACCCAAAATAAGGACCACCCCTAATGAATATATATAAAAATTACATTTTTTTAAATATCGGCTTCCATAGAAAGCTCCCCATCCATCTTTCTATCTTTCTTCATTATAGAAATATGAAATATGATATCAAAAGGGAAAAAACAACAGATTTTTAATTTGATAATTAACGAAATTATCAAAAACTTTTGCCTGTTGTTGGAAACATTTACCATCTTTCTTTTTCTCTAGCAAGAGCGTGGTTGAAGTGTCTTGGAATATAAAGCAAGATTTTTAGCTGAAATTCAGCATGAAATGTAATTAAAACAAGTTTTACGAGTGTTGTGTTAACCCGCGGTGTCGTTAAGTGGCAACTGCTAATGAGCAAAAGGGTCGGGGCAAATGTCTTGCCCAGGCATCGACCCCCTGGCCTGTCGTCTTTTCATGGGCTTGGGGGGGCGAAATGTGGCCCCCGCTCCCCACTGACGATGCCCATCTTTACCCAGAACCACTCAAAACGAGGCCAAAGTTGAAGGGAAAAAACCTAGCAATTTACATTAAGATGCATTTGGGTTGCTTGGTTAGATAGTGAGAAAAGAAAAAACTAAACATTTTCAAACATCATCCCTAAGTTTTCTTTAAATTCAATTGTACAAAGTAGAAATATATATATATATATTTACGTATTACGTTGCTGCATATAGTCGTTACTTTTACATGTATTCAAAATATTTATTTTCATAATCTTGAAAAAAAATCAAGACACCACGCGATTTCATTTTAGTTTCTCCCTTATTTCAAATCGCCTTACCAATTTTCTTCTTTCAAATTACTCCAATTTGAATTTCTTCGATTTTAGCCAAAATCTTGTGGTACTTCCACTCAAATCTCAAACTCTGCGAATTAGATATGAACCACTAAAATATTTATTTTGCTACACTCCTAATTTACACAGGAAGGGGTCCTTTATTTCAATCGTTTAAAAGTTTAAGGACACAACACTTGAAAATAAGTACACCGATTTTTTTAATAAATCGTTAAAGCCATTTTTGAGAAAATCCCAAAAAACGAAAACTCATTCATGTAAATGTCAACTTTCGGTATTCCGATTTCAACCAAAAGCTTGCTATTCCTTCTAACATTTATCGAACTAAGTTTCGAATTTCATATCTCCGACGCAATGGATTTTAGGTCACCTTCCCCTGGGGACCACAATTTCGGGGTTTTTTTTGTCCTAAATTCAAAATATTAAGGGCATCGATTCCTTCTAGAAATGACAAAATGAAATTAACTTTTTTTCATCTCTGAGATAGAAGCTCTCAAAATGTCAAGGCCCCTGGAGGCGATCGCATACTTGCACATTATATTTTTTAAATGTGAATGTAAAAATGTATACGAAAATTAACATTTTTGACCGCTTTCTTAATTATTTATTAATAATACCTATAATAAGACAAAATTTCCTCATAATACGTCCTTTGAAAATATTTCTACACTGCCCAAAAATGCAGTTTTTTTTCAAATATAAAATATTTCAAAATAAATTATTTATTATATTAATCTAGCTATTTTTTTAAATTTTCTAAAAAAAAATTTCCCTGTTTTAATCACGTTTGAGTAATATATTGATAACCCTTTTAGGCTTAAAATTTACGATACATTTAATGCTTTTATAGTTATTAATTTCATATCATGTAGATTTAATTAAAATTTTGATCTCTATCATAAATTCAACAATATTATATTCACTATTATATTATATATTTCATTTCTAAATGTTTATCTTAGAATTTGGCTTATATCATAAAATAAAACTACCCGCATAACTTGACATTATTGATCGTACTTTGCCAAACGAAACGACCTTGGCATGTTAATATCGAAACATGTTAGCTCTCGGAAATGCGGTTATTTTGTGGATTGGTGACCGTCTACAGTCTAGACATTGACCTAGTTCACACACACATTCAGGCTCTAAATTCTCCAAATCCCAATTCATTCCGTTGTAAACATTGTTCAATTCCTTTTAATCTCTATACACTTTCGTCCTGATTTTAAAACGGTTTGAAATCCCCTTGAAATTATTCAGGAATATTTAATTCTGGAACTTTCAAAAGTATACACTCAACTCTTTTTTACACGGTAGATACATTCTACTAAAAAATATTTTCGTGTAAAAAAATATGTGTTATTATAGTAATATAATGACGGCAGTTTCAAAAACCGTGTAATATGAAAAAGGAACTATATGGGGTAATAAAAAACCGTGCAAAAAATTGAAAACTAAATATATATTCTGTGATGTCTTGGATCTTAAGTTTCGATCCAGAAATTACTGATTTTTATTTTTCTGATAGTCGCTTCATTCTGACCAAAACTTGGACAACAGATGTGGGTGGGGTCTTCGGACTTTTTAAGACAATTTTATTTCACTTTCCAAACAGACCGCTTGTCTCTTTTGTTACTTTAGACATCTTAAGTAATATGCTATAATGAAAATTTAAGTAAAAACTTGGAAATGTTCTAAGTTGATTTTACATACCTTTATTCATATCAAAAAATTTTACATTTCAAAAATACATAACCTCTTGAACTGGTGTAATATATAAGATTCATGTGCGCATGAATTTATGACGCAATAGCTCATATTCAGCATATTTATTCCAGCACCAAATTTAAAAACTTTTTTTTTTTTTTTAATTAAATTATTTTAAAATCGTGTTATAACCAATATTCCGTGAAAAAAATTGTTCATTCTTTTCTATGGACGGTGTTATTTTAAAAACGTGTAAAAAGAGAGTTGGGTGTATTTATTCCTTTATCAAAATTTTGTTTTATTATTTCCGTTTTATTTTTATATCATACAGGATTGTAATATATTTCTACTTGCAAATTTTTTTTGTCTAAATTAGCAACGCCCTTCACACTTGACTTCTCTGCTTAGGGCTTACTCACTTATAATAGTCTCCACAATTTATATTTCTTGTGAGTTAATGTTTTGTTGTATGTGATGTTGTTATAATAATAATTCATCCACTGAAACCACCTAGATTATAGGATTTTATTGATTCTCTATAAATATACGTTGTTTTGGAGTTTTCAATCTAGAACCGTCATTAAATGTTTTTATAAAGTCGTTTTGATACCATTGAACAACAAAACAAAGACTAAATTAATTCTAGTAAACTTTTGACACCCCTTGTATAATTTGAAATCGAAACCGAAAGCTGTGCGAGCTGCTTCTTAATGAGGGGCTAAGGACTTAAAAAAAAATCAACTTTAATTCGTTATCTTCTTCTTCTTCAAGCGCCATACTCGATTCGAGCATTGGCGATTACTATGGAGAGTATCCTCTCCATTGTAATTTTCTTGGGGGAAATTATTCACAGGGGTGGTTCCCCATTGCCTTCCCCTTTAAATCGTTATAAGAACATGAATCCTACCTAGTTTTAGATAATGTTCTACTTTCATTAAGTAGATAAAATAGGAAAGGTTTTGTTTCTGATGATGGGATGCTATATTTTGGGCATCTCGACGTCTCCCTAGTCCAGCTGTTTTAATCCATCATTGGGAATAAATAATCCAGATAGCTGTAATGTCAATTGCAAAAGTTAAAATTAGCAATGCACTAAATTATTAGTACATTAAATTGAACTCAAAGTGATCTGAATAAAAGTAATTTTGTTCACCTTCATGAACAAATCAGTCTCATATGAATCCACGAAATGTTTCATGAAGTATTATGAAATAAATCTATAAACTCGAAAATCCGAAATATAGGTCAGATATATTATATAAATTACTTTAGTCTTTGTTGAATCCTTATAGGCTACGTACACTTCTTTCTAACATTATTGTTTGTATACTGTATAAATCTATAAATTAATCAAATATATAAACAAAATGGTTTTAATAATTTGAAGAAGTTAAGAAAACTTGAATTTTCTAGCCCAGAATAACCTATAATAATTATTCTTTTAGACACTGTTACCTTAAAATAATAAACTCTAAATCTAGATATTTCCAAATCACAGATTTTTAATAAGAATTTTTTTTCAGAATTCACGACGTTTCGAGTCGCTATGGAGGAAGTCACTTGTCATTTTAAAAATTTTCAAGTTTTCAAACTGTTGACATCTCCCAAAGCACTTGAAAATTACCCCAGAAATAGGAGTTTTTCATAAAAAATGTAATTAGGTGGTTTCAGCCAACAATTTTCATTCGATAAACAATTCAACCATCAAAGCATCAAATATGTGATACTTCCAAATCATTTAAACCTCATAAAGACTTTGAATTTTTACTCCCAATTTTTTTTTTCGAAGAAATATTCAACATTTCTATTACTAATCTTAATATATATTTTCGAAAATAATGCTAGAGTTGCTTAAACAATTTATTTTTAAGATAATGTCATGAGGCATGTTGCATAAAGAAAAATCAATGAGATTGTCCTCTGCTTGATGCATCTAAACATACACGTATATAACGAATATAATCGCTGTGTGGCCAGCTTGCTAAAACAACGAAACGAATTTATCTATATTCATTCAGGTAATTGAACCCATGAGAAATAACAAAAATATTTATAAATAATTAAACAAACTGATGATGAATATCAAACCTTCAAAACTATAGTCTCTAATTAATAAATTAAATATATGGTCGCTGATCTTACAAAACCTCGTAAGTCCGATTTTTGGTCAAATACGTATTATACGTTTATACCGACCAACTTTTCACGGCGCATCTGTCTATTGAAACCTTATTATTCCATTCCAATTTAATTTCGCGCTACGTGTCCGACAAATAATAAATATTGCATTGTATTTGTATCCTATTCGTTATTAAAATGGTTTTTCCTTGTTTTCTGGCAAACTTTGAATTTAGGACTTGCGAGGTTTTGTAAGATCAGCACGATATTTATATTAATTAATAAAGTAAAGGGTGTGTATTTGGGATTATTAGTTCATCATCAGGAGTTTACAGATTACAAACTGTTTGTAATCTGTAAACTCCTCTTAATAGACTAATAATCCGAAATATATTGAGTTTGTATAAACCTCTTTGAATTCATTCACTGTGAAACTACACACCCTTTACTTTATTAATTAATATCATGTTTCACCAAAAACCTACACCACTTTCCCTAAGTTAAAAAGATAGTTATATTATTCCTACCTATATGAATGTTTATTTGCACCAAACAGAGGACAACCTCATTCATTTCTCTTTATGAATCAACAACTCTGCTATTCTACGGAAAATTAAAATTCTTTCAAGACCCTTTATAAATAAATACACTCTGTATCAAAATATAAACTCTTGTCTATGTAATACAAACCCAATAGCTTGTGAATTCCGGAAAGTATTAGGTTTATAAAATATCAAGATGATTAGGATATTTTTTTACTTAATGGAACTGACCATAGACATATAAACATCTAAACTAGAATTCTTGTGATATGTATTATTTATTTATTTAGACAAGAGTTATGCTTATTATTTTTTTTAATGGATCTTAATTAAAATGCCGGAGTTTATGCGAGAATGATCTCGAAGAGGTCTCTCGCTCTTTTGTCTGTCTGTCTGTCTGTCGGATGAGTCACGTTTTCCGTGTCTGTTTGTTCGTTGGTTTGGTTCTTTGCCCGATACTCGCGAGTTGGCATTCATTTAAGCATTTTGCGCCATGGCCATCGCCATTGCAGCCAGATGGGCGCCCTCCCTCCAGCCCTTCAACTGAAAAACAACCCCTAGCAGCAGCAGCAGCCGCTAGCTACCCCGGCCACGTTGCCAGATTGCTCTTGCTATACCAGAATGCAAGTCAGAAAATTTCGAACATGGAAAGCTTTTGATTTCTTTTTCTTTTTTCTTTTTTTTGCCTCTTCAAGTTGGACCGAGAATGTCTGGAGAAAGGAAACGCCCTCTCCATCTTTCTCCTCTCTAACATCATGAAACATAATCAATTAAATCTATCTCCTCGATACAATTTAAAACACTTACTTTTTATTTTTATAAAAACAGAATTTAATTTATTTTAAATCCTCTCTCAAAATCTTATAAATAATCTATCCAGCCTTTCTGATAATATTTATTTTTAATTTCACTAGAGATTCTGATTGTGTTAACAATAAACTTAACCGGTTTCTGTAAATACAATTTTCTTTAACCAGTTGCTTTAATTATTGATCCTCTCAAAAAAGTCTTATATTTATTAATAAAGTAAAGGAGTGTAGTTTCACAGTGAATGAAATAAAACTCAAAGAGGTTTATGCAAACTCAACATATTTCGGATTATTAGTCCATTATCAGGAGTTTCCAGATTACAAACAAACTGTTTGTTTGTAATCTGAAACTCCTGATGATGGACTAATAATCCGAAATTATATTGAGTTTGTATAAACCTGTGAGTTTTATTTCATTCACTGATGAAACTACACTCCCTTTACCTTATTGATAAATATCATGTTTCACCTAAAACCTACACCACTTTTACTCTTATATTTATCCCATATTTCAAAATCACACTTAATATACATACATATTTGGATGCGTTTATTTTATATAAAACATGTCTAATAATCTCATATAAATTTAAAAAAAATTTACTGTACCAGCGGTTCCCAACATTATTTTAACTCAGAACCCTTCTAAAAACGTTTACATATTTTTCAACCCCATATTAATTTATATTAAAATAATAACCCAAAGTACGTTGTAGGTATTTGTTTATAAAACAAAAATCTGAAAATACAAGAATAAAAATATTTACAAAGAGAAACAAAGAGGTTGTCCTCTGCTTGATTCAAATAAACATACACACATATATCGAAATGATATATCTGTATATATATATTATTTATATTTATATACAGATATATAATTCTATATATATATACATATATATATATATATATATATATATATGTGTATGTTTATTTGCTTCAAGCAGAGGACAACCTCTTTGTTTCTCTTTTGTGAATCAACAACTCTGCTATTCTCGGCAAAACAAAAACTTTTCAATTAAATAAAAATATTAAATAATTTCTCACGAAACCCGCAAATTTTGGGGGGAAAACCCCAGTTTGAGAACCGCTGTACTGTAATATTCAATTTCAAATCGAAATTTAAAAAATCTACTTGGTTCATTTAAATGAAATCAAGTTTAATAAAAAAAAATACTATATTAGTTTTGTTGTAATAGTAAATCGGGTCACTCACAAACTAACTAGAATTTATAAAATTCAGAAATTACTAGGTTCCATTTAGCTATTGACTACGAGAATATTATCTAAATTAAAATTCACAAAACAAATAATTGTGTTTTAGAAAGGGGAACACACATAATTAAACAGTATTTGTTATGGAATTCAGATAAGGCAATGCTGTAAAAGTGAATACATTAAAAAAGGTAGCGATTTTGGTGTATGAATCGAAGTTATGCCTCGTTTAGCTTTTCCCCTTAGGCAACCAATTCATATGAGCTGTATTCTAGGATGCATACATTGCAGGCAATAATGACAAAAACGCCGTTAACCATTCGACCTTTGTCCAGAAACGCCAGTTGGTTGTGTCAAATTTTAGGGGATAATTTTTTTTTTACTCTCGCTATTATTGACTAAACTACTAACTTGATCATAAAAATGTATATATAAACTTTCTAGGAAATTAAATTCTCTACAAAAAAGGTAAAGGTCTTTAGAGTCTAATTCCTGATCAAATATAGTGGCTTGAAGTTTTTCCAAAATTATAGAAGTAAACAGTTTGTTGATGTAAATAGTTCGAATTTTTAAGACCAATGCAATACTTATACTTACTTTTTTTTCTTTTCAAAAAATACATTTTACCCCCTAGAGTTTGTATTTTTACAATGTATATATGATACAATTAGAAAGTTCTGCTTTTTTATTCGATTTGCCTTCTTTCTTCCATTTACTTCTTTCTTCTGTCATGTCTTCTGCTTGGTCATCTACAACTATTGTTCCAAGTGAATATAACGTGGTTTTAAGTTTATCTTACTACATATAAATAAAATAACAAATAAAACGAGAAACTTATGACTTACAAACAAGTATTGAATGATGTACTATATATAAAAAATCTTTATAAGCGAATACATTAAACAAAAAGTTGGGGATTTTACTGTAGGGATCGAAGCTTTTAGCTTTTCCCTTTAGGCAACCTAGAGAACTATTCATATGAGCTGTGTTCTAGGATGCCTACATTGCAAGCAATAGGGAGAACAACATTCCGCCGTTAACCATTCGACGTACATTCCTTCAAACATCAAATTAATTCTTATTCCTTCATTTCATGATTTACAAGTTTCTCGTTCTTGTTCCATCAGGTGGTTGGTTTCCTTTAGAAGAGAATGTTTTGCCCTCTATACCACCCTATTTTTTTCTTTTATGAAAATCAATTATTAAAATAATAAAATGCATAGCAAGTTTTGTAGATAACTAACTGCTCCAAGCGTGCCTTCTGTACCTAGGCCCTGGCGGGCAGCGTCTCGAGACGGCCAAAAGTTTTTTTAAATATTTATTTAACGCATTGGCTAAGCACGATCGCTATCTGACCAATCAGAATTGTTCTAATAATTTAACGCTTTGCCATTAGCCATGCACTGGCCAATCAGATCGTTTGGATCATACAAACATATATACATACTTTTCCATTTTAGATAGATAATTTTAAAATCGTATAATAATAAATATAAAGATATCGATATCATGAATAATAAAAAACAAAGATGAATAGTTACAAATATTGATTTATTTTATTTTAATATATTTGAAATTTCGCCATGTAAAGCCAATTGAAATTTTATTCTGTATTCAAAGTCAGGAATAGAAAAACAAATATAAATGAATCTGGCTGAAACTGCCCTTGCCGATGTCCTTCCTCCAGCTCCAGGCTCCTGAGGTTGCCTGCGTTTTAAGCCTTCTTTTCATTTTCGTCATGTTCCTGTTTTTCATCTTGTTCCTTGTCCCTGGAACGAAATAAAACAGCATACTCATCACTCACTCAGTCAACTCTCAAGTCCCTCGAAAAACCTTTTTCTTAAAATAACTCTTCTGAATGAAAATGAACAGCATCAGTGGGGTCACATATATTCAAATATCAATGCAAGAGAAGGTCATCTATTTTGTATTTTGTTATTGATTGAACAGTCATATTGAATTATGGACCAATACTAAAGAGAGATAAATTAAACACACAGAGAATATATGATTCAATTAAACAAAATTTGTATTGTGTATCAACCACCCACAGGTTTATTATTATATTATAATTTTTGAGATACGATACATTTATATAATTGGAACTTTAATATATTTTTAGTGATAAAGATGCAAGTTGGTGCAATATCCATAAGTCAACACTGAATTATGATGCAAGAATAGAGCTTCAACATTACTGCCATATACTATTTGAAAAAAACTAGAGTAGAAAATTAGTGAGATTTCTTGAGATTGGATTTAAAGCATTCAAAAGAGACACCGGGATGGCAAAATCATAGTCGTTAAGTATTTTGTCGATCTCTAACAGAGTGCATCATTTATATTATTTTTTGAAAATCTGGAAGATTTTCGAAAAAAATAGTCAATGGGACAGTCTGTTAAGGGATCGAAAAAAACTGAGCGACAGAGATTTGGATTCCGAGGCATTGAAGCGACCCCAGCCTCTATTGACTGCCATAGATCATAATTCCAATTCCTCTCAATTTTCGAATCTATTCTTTCCACTTAGCTAAGCATTAATGAGGAATACACTGAAAATAAAAATCATTCAACTCTAATACAGCGACCAATTAAAAATTTGAAAACAAAGTGATCAACCCTTGATCATATTTCGATAAAACCTACCAAATATCCCCAATTTTTTATGGAATTAACTAAGAATGGAAAATTTGTTAAAATATTATCGAAAATTATAATTATTATTTGATGAATTTTATAGAGACATGATATATGGATTAAAAACTTTTGTCTACATCTTTCGAAAAGGAAGAGCAAAATAATTGAATGATACTGATTAGTCAGAGCTTCAACATTACTGCCATATACTATTTGAAAAAACTAGAGAAGAAAATTAGTGAGATTTCTTGAGATTGGATTTAAAGCATTCAAAAGAGACACCGGGGTGGCAAAATCATAGTCGTTAAGTATTTTGTCGATCTCTAACAGAGTGCATCATTTATATTTTGAAAATCATAGGAGGTTTCTGAAAAATAGTCAATGGGACAGTCTGTTAAGGGATCGTAAAACTGAGCGACAGAGATTTAGTTCCGGGCATTGAAGCGATAGCCTCTATTGACTGCCATAGATCATAATTCCAATTCCTCTCGAATTTTCGGATATTCTTTCAATAAGCTAAGCACTAATGAGGAATACACTGAAAATAAAAATCATTCAACTCTAATACAGCGACCAATTAAAAATTTGAAAACAAAGTGATCAACCCTTGATCATATTTCGATAAAACCTACCAAATATCCCCAATTTTTTATGGAATTAACTAAGAATGGAAAATTTGTTAAAATATTATCGAAAATTATAATTATTATTTGATGAATTTTATAGAGACATGATATATGGATTAAAAACTTTTGTCTACATCTTTCGAAAAGGAAGAGCAAAATAATTGAATGATACTGATTAGTCAGAGCTTCAACATTACTGCCATATACTATTTGAAAAAACTAGAGAAGAAAATTAGTGAGATTTCTTGAGATTGGATTTAAAGCATTCAAAGAGACACCGGGGTGGCAAAATCATAGTCGTTAAGTATTTTGTCGATCTCTAACAGAGTGCATCATTTATATTATTTTTTGAAAATCTGGAAGATTTTCGAAAAAAATAGTCAACGGGACAGTCTGTTAAGGGTCGAAAAAAACTGAGCGACAGAGATTTAGTTCCGGGCATTGAAGCGACCCCAGCCTCTATTGACTGCCATAGATCATAATTCCAATTCCTCTCAATTTTCAAATCTATTCTTTCCAATTAGCTAAGCACTAATGAGGAATACACTGAAAATAAAAATCATTCAACTCTAATACAGCGACCAATTAAAAATTTGAAAACAAAGTGATCAACCCTTGATCATATTTCGATAAAACCTACCAAATATCCCAAATTTTTAATGGAATTAACTAACAACGGAAAAATGGTGAAACATTAGGTATATATTTATTTTTTAATTTTATTTCGATATTTCTAATATAATTACGGTATATATTTTTCCAGAATTTAATTAATTGAACCAGCCTATTCATATTGATGTAAAATGGAAATATGAACCTGAAGCATTTAATTAATTCTAAGTATCTTTTATATTACTAGATCTATCTTATTGTTATTCAAAACATGAGCATGAAGAGAGTTCATATTTAACAATTGTTTTTTATTAAAAAACGTTTACGATAAGCTTGAAGAATGTATAAAATTGAATATGATTTAAAGAAATTTAATTTTTGTTAAGGGCCTCCACTTCTCCCCTTATAGCCCTCCGATCCTCCCACTCAAGATCCGGAAGAATGGATCAGGGTTCGGCCACAGCATACTATTGTAAGTAAGACATTAGTATACTGTGGTCATGAAAACAAAATATCACTGTGATTAAAAACAACTAGAGAAAAAGAAAACATAAATAGACACAAAACTACATACAAAAATGCTATGCAGAAATAAAAACTGATCAAACATTAAGAATTAATGATCGAGAAATATGTTCTAATTTGGAGCCTGTTCAAATGTTTTTAAAAATTTTCTAATTTTACACACCAAACTTAGAATAGACGAACGGAAAATAATTAAATGTTTTAAACAAATTTTGGAAATCAATTGCGTAATGTAGTTAAAATCAAGAAATACTAAAGCATACGTTTTTATAATTACTACCTATTTTATACTTGATAAAGATGATTGCTTTTGTCAGCATGATTTGTATAGTAAAAAGATTTATATAAATTTTGGAATTTGAAGAACACAAAATTTAGTTGTATATATATCTGCTTAATAAAAGAGTAAGTTTATGTGAAAAAATGATTTTAATATTCTGGATTCAATAAATTTATTTAGATTTTGTTTGTATTGAATTGACCTAGAATAAATACCTAATAAGTGCCAATGGTTAAAAGAGGGTTTATTATAAAAAGTACTTATTGGAAAGATTGTTAAGCTCAGGTTCACAAATGTCAAAACGTCTATATAATTGAAAAAAGGATGAGTAAAATTTCAAAAAAGTTACCTCATAAATATTTAATATATTAATAATTTTTATTCAAAGTAGCAAATAAAGGAATTTAAAATTGGAATTAGCTAACCACAAACAATATATTAATTTTCAATATTGTAACTATGTTGAGACGTTCAACTGTAATAAACGAACAATAAAAAAATGAAAAACATTTTTGATAAACTAAAATAATATTGAGGAAAATATACAAACATTCTCTAGTTATTAGATTTTACTTTGTAACTATGGAAATTATTATAAATTGCTTTAATAATTATTTAATTTCATTGGATGAAGTTGAAATTAACTATTAAGTAATAAAGTACAATTAGACGAGAATTAAAAAACTAATAATAATAATAGTAATAAAAAATAATAATTAAAAATCGATACAATTCTGACAAAATTGGGAATACCTATTATACCATATTACTAGACGTACATAATTCCCCGCATTCTTAGACCATTATGTTTTTTGATAAACTTTATAGAGTCGTGATAATATTTATTACTAGACGTGCTTTATATTGATGCTATGACAGACATGATTGTTTGAGAAATTTTATAGAGTCATGATATTGATTAAATAGTTTTGTCTAGAAATTTCGAAAAGGAAGAGCAAAATAATTGAATGAATCTGATTAATCAGAGCTTCAACATTACTGCCGTATACTAATTAAAAAAACTAGAGAAGAAAATTAGTGAGATTTCTTGAGATTGGATTTAAAGCATTCAAAAGAGACACCGGGATGGCAAAATCCTAGTCGTTAAGTATTTTGTCAATCTCTAACAGAGTGCATTATTTATATTATTTTTTGAAAATCTAAAAGATTTTCCAAAAAAATAGTCAATGGGACAGTCTGTTAAGGGATCGAAAAAAAACTGAGAGACAGAGATTTAGTTCCGGGCATTGAAGCTACCCCAGCCTCTATTGATTGCCATAGATCATAATTCCAATTCGTCTCAATTTTCAAATCTATTCTTTCCAATTAGCTAAGCACTAATGAGGAATACACTGAAAATAAAAATCATTCAACTCTAATACAGCGACCAATTAAAAATTTGAAAACAGTGATCAACCCTTGATCATATTTCGATAAAACCTACCAAATATCCCCATTTTTTTATGGAATTAACTAAGAATGGAAAATTTGTTAAAATATTACCGAAAATTATAATTATTATTTGATGAATTTTATAGAGACATGCTATATGGATTAAAAACTTTTGTCTACATCTTTCGAAAAGGAAGAGCAAAATAATTGAATGATACTGATTAGTCAGAGCTTCAACATTACTGCCATATACTATTTGAAAAAACTAGAGAAGAAAATTAGTGAGATTTCTTGAGATTGGATTTAAAGCATTCAAAAGAGACACCGGGGTGGCAAAATCATAGTCGTTAAGTATTTTGTCGATCTCTAACAGAGTGCATCATTTATATTATTTTTTGAAAATCTGGAAGATTTTCGAAAAAAATAGTCAACGGGACAGTCTGTTAAGGGTCGAAAAAAACTGAGCGACAGAGATTTAGTTCCGGGCATTGAAGCGACCCCAGCCTCTATTGACTGCCATAGATCATAATTCCAATTCCTCTCAATTTTCAAATCTATTCTTTCCAATTAGCTAAGCACTAATGAGGAATACACTGAAAATAAAAATCATTCAACTCTAATACAGCGACCAATTAAAAATTTGAAAACAAAGTGATCAACCCTTGATCATATTTCGATAAAACCTACCAAATATCCCCAATTTTTTATGGAATTAACTAAGAATGGAAAATTTGTTAAAATATTATCGAAAATTATAATTATTATTTGATGAATTTTATAGAGACATGATATATGGATTAAAAACTTTTGTCTACATCTTTCGAAAAGGAAGAGCAAAATAATTGAATGATACTGATTAGTCAGAGCTTCAACATTACTGCCATATACTATTTGAAAAAACTAGAGAAGAAAATTAGTGAGATTTCTTGAGATTGGATTTAAAGCATTCAAAAGAGACACCGGGGTGGCAAAATCATAGTCGTTAAGTATTTTGTCGATCTCTAACAGAGTGCATCATTTATATTATTTTTTGAAAATCTGGAAGATTTTCGAAAAAAATAGTCAATGGGACAGTCTGTTAAGGGATCGAAAAAAACTGAGCGACAGAGATTTAGTTCCGGGCATTGAAGCGACCCCAGCCTCTATTGACTGCCATAGATCATAATTCCAATTCCTCTCAATTTTCGAATCTATTCTTTCCAATTAGCTAAGCACTAATGAGGAATACACTGAAAATAAAAATCATTCAACTCTAATACAGCGACCAATTAGAAATTTGAAAACAAAGTGATCAACCCTTAATCATATTTCGATAAAACCTACCAAATATCCCCAAATTTTTTATGGAATTAACTAACAAAGGAATATTGTTAAAATATTATCGAAAAGTATCATTATTATTTGATAAATTTTATAGAGACATGGCATATTGATTAAAAACTTTTGTCTACATCTTTCGAAAAGGAAGAGCAAAATAATTGAATGATACTGATTAGTCAGAGCTTCAACATTACTGCCATATACTATTTGAAAAAACTAGAGAAGAAAATTAGTGAGATTTCTTGAGATTGGATTTAAAGCAATTCAAAAGAGACACCGGGATGGCAAAATCATAGTCGTTAAGTATCTTTGGCTTGTCGATCTCTAACAGAGTGCATCATTTATATTATTTTTTGAAAAATCTGGAAGATTTTCGGAAAAAAATAGTCAACGGGACAGTCTGCTAAGGGTCGAAAAAAACTGAGCGACAGAGATTTAGTTCCGGGCATTGAAGCTACCCCAGCCTCTATTGATTGCCATAGATCATAATTCCAATTCCTCTCAATTTTCGAATCTATTCTTTCCAATTAGCTAAGCACTAATGAGGAATACACTGAAAATAAAAATCATTCAACTCTAATACAGCGACCAATTAAAAATTTGAAAACAAAGTGATCAACCCTTGATCATATTTCGATAAAACCTACCAAATATCCCCAATTTTTTATGGAATTAACTAAGAATGGAAAATTTGTTAAAATATTATCGAAAATTATAATTATTATTTGATGAATTTTATAGAGACATGATATATGGATTAAAAACTTTTGTCTACATCTTTCGAAAAGGAAGAGCAAAATAATTGAATGATACTGATTAGTCAGAGCTTCAACATTACTGCCATATACTATTTGAAAAAACTAGAGAAGAAAATTAGTGAGATTTCTTGAGATTGGATTTAAAGCATTCAAAAGAGACACCGGGGTGGCAAAATCATAGTCGTTAAGTATTTTGTCGATCTCTAACAGAGTGCATCATTTATATTATTTTTTGAAAATCTGGAAGATTTTCGAAAAAAATAGTCAATGGGACAGTCTGTTAAGGGATCGAAAAAAACTGAGCGACAGAGATTTAGTTCCGGGCATTGAAGCGACCCCAGCCTCTATTGACTGCCATAGATCATAATTCCAATTCCTCTCAATTTTCGAATCTATTCTTTCCAATAAGCTAAGCACTAATGAGGAATACACTGAAAATAAAAATCATTCAACTCTAATACAGCGACCAATTAGAAATTTGAAAACAAAGTGATCAACCCTTGATCATATTTCGATAAAACCTACCAAATATCCCCAATTTTTTATGGAATTAACTAAGAATGGAAAATTTGTTAAAATATTATCGAAAATTATAATTATTATTTGATGAATTTTATAGAGACATGATATATGGATTAAAAACTTTTGTCTACATCTTTCGAAAAGGAAGAGCAAAATAATTGAATGATACTGATTAGTCAGAGCTTCAACATTACTGCCATATACTATTTGAAAAAACTAGAGAAGAAAATTAGTGAGATTTCTTGAGATTGGATTTAAAGCATTCAAAAGAGACACCGGGGTGGCAAAATCATAGTCGTTAAGTATTTTGTCGATCTCTAACAGAGTGCATCATTTATATTATTTTTTGAAAATCTGGAAGATTTTCGAAAAAAATAGTCAATGGGACAGTCTGTTAAGGGATCGAAAAAAACTGAGCGACAGAGATTTAGTTCCGGGCATTGAAGCGACCCCAGCCTCTATTGACTGCCATAGATCATAATTCCAATTCCTCTCAATTTTCGAATCTATTCTTTCCAATTAGCTAAGCACTAATGAGGAATACACTGAAAATAAAAATCATTCAACTCTAATACAGCGACCAATTAAAAATTTGAAAACAAAGTGATCAACCCTTGATCATATTTCGATAAAACCTACCAAATATCCCCAATTTTTTATGGAATTAACTAAGAATGGAAAATTTGTTAAAATATTATCGAAAATTATAATTATTATTTGATGAATTTTATAGAGACATGATATATGGATTAAAAACTTTTGTCTACATCTTTCGAAAAGGAAGAGCAAAATAATTGAATGATACTGATTAGTCAGAGCTTCAACATTACTGCCATATACTATTTGAAAAAACTAGAGAAGAAAATTAGTGAGATTTCTTGAGATTGGATTTAAAGCATTCAAAAGAGACACCGGGGTGGCAAAATCATAGTCGTTAAGTATTTTGTCGATCTCTAACAGAGTGCATCATTTATATTATTTTTTGAAAATCTGGAAGATTTTCGAAAAAAATAGTCAATGGGACAGTCTGTTAAGGGATCGAAAAAAACTGAGCGACAGAGATTTAGTTCCGGGCATTGAAGCGACCCCAGCCTCTATTGACTGCCATAGATCATAATTCCAATTCCTCTCAATTTTCGAATCTATTCTTTCCAATTAGCTAAGCACTAATGAGGAATACACTGAAAATAAAAATCATTCAACTCTAATACAGCGACCAATTAAAAATTTGAAAACAAAGTGATCAACCCTTGATCATATTTCGATAAAACCTACCAAATATCCCAAATTTTTAATGGAATTAACTAACAACGGAAAAATGGTGAAACATTAGGTATATATTTATTTTTTAATTTTATTTCGATATTTCTAATATAATTACGGTATATATTTTTCCAGAATTTAATTAATTGAACCAGCCTATTCATATTGATGTAAAATGGAAATATGAACCTGAAGCATTTAATTAATTCTAAGTATCTTTTATATTACTAGATCTATCTTATTGTTATTCAAAACATGAGCATGAAGAGAGTTCATATTTAACAATTGTTTTTTATTAAAAAACGTTTACGATAAGCTTGAAGAATGTATAAAATTGAATATGATTTAAAGAAATTTAATTTTTGTTAAGGGCCTCCACTTCTCCCCTTATAGCCCTCCGATCCTCCCACTCAAGATCCGGAAGAATGGATCAGGGTTCGGCCACAGCATTCTATTGTAAGTAAGACATTAGTATACTGTGGTCATGAAAACAAAATATCACTGTGATCAAAAACAACTAGAGAAAAAGAAAACATAAATAGACACAAAACTACATACAAAAATGCTATGCAGAAATAAAAACTGATCAAACATTAAGAATTAATGATCGAGAAATATGTTCTAATTTGGAGCCTGTTCAAATGTTTTTAAAAATTTTCTAATTTTACACACCAAACTTAGAATAGACGAACGGAAAATAATTAAATGTTTTAAACAAATTTTGGAAATCAATTGCGTAATGTAGTTAAAATCAAGAAATACTAAAGCATACGTTTTTATAATTACTACCTATTTTATACTTGATAAAGATGATTGCTTTTGTCAGCATGATTTGTAAATATGTAAAAAGATTTATATAAATTTTGGAATTTGAAGAACACAAAATTTAGTTGTATATATATCTGCTTAATAAAAGAGTAAGTTTATGTGAAAAAATGATTTTAATATTCTGGATTCAATAAATTTATTTAGATTTTGTTTGT
This sequence comes from Forficula auricularia, assembly GCA_024734495.1. NCBI lineage: Eukaryota > Metazoa > Arthropoda > Insecta > Dermaptera > Forficulidae > Forficula > Forficula auricularia. Next base: position 11,652,696 of record JALMQS010000070.1, read on the forward strand.
ATTGAATTGACCTAGAATAAATACCTAATAAGTGCCAATGGTTAAAAGAGGGTTTATTATAAAAAGTACTTATTGGAAAGATTGTTAAGCTCAGGTTCACAAATGTCAAAACGTCTATATAATTGAAAAAGGATGAGTAAAATTTCAAAAAGTTACCTCATAAATATTTAATATATTAATAATTTTTATTCGAAGTAGCAAGAACAATAAAAAAATGAAAAACATTTTTGATAAACTAAAATAATATTGAGGAAAATATACAAACATTCTCTAGTTATTAGATTTTACTTTGTAACTATGGAAATTATTATAAATTGCTTTAATAATTATTTAATTTCATTGGATGAAGTTGAAATTAACTATTAAGTAATAAAGTACAATTAGACGAGAATTAAAAAACTAATAATAATAATAGTAATAAAAAATAATAATTAAAAATCGATACAATTCTGACAAAATTGGGAATACCTATTATACCATATTACTAGACGTACATAATTCCCCGCATTCTTAGACCATTATGTTTTTTGATAAACTTTATAGAGTCGTGATAATATTTATTACTAGACGTGCTTTATATTGATGCTATGACAGACATGATTGTTTGAGAAATTTTATAGAGTCATGATATTGATTAAATAGTTTTGTCTAGAAATTTCGAAAAGGAAGAGCAAAATAATTGAATGAATCTGATTAATCAGAGCTTCAACATTACTGCCGTATACTAATTAAAAAAACTAGAGAAGAAAATTAGTGAGATTTCTTGAGATTGGATTTAAAGCATTCAAAAGAGACACCGGGATGGCAAAATCCTAGTCGTTAAGTATTTTGTCAATCTCTAACAGAGTGCATTATTTATATTATTTTTTGAAAATCTAAAAGATTTTCCAAAAAATAGTCAATGGGACAGTCTGTTAAGGGATCGAAAAAAACTGAGCGACAGAGATTTAGTTCCGGGCATTGAAGCTACCCCAGCCTCTATTGATTGCCATAGATCATAATTCCAATTCGTCTCAATTTTCAAATCTATTCTTTCCAATTAGCTAAGCACTAATGAGGAATACACTGAAAATAAAAATCATTCAACTCTAATACAGCGACCAATTAAAAATTTGAAAACAGTGATCAACCCTTGATCATATTTCGATAAAACCTACCAAATATCCCCATTTTTTTATGGAATTAACTAAGAATGGAAAATTTGTTAAAATATTACCGAAAATTATAATTATTATTTGATGAATTTTATAGAGACATGCTATATGGATTAAAAAACTTTTGTCTACATCTTTCGAAAAGGAAGAGCAAAATAATTGAATGATACTGATTAGTCAGAGCTTCAACATTACTGCCATATACTATTTGAAAAAACTAGAGAAGAAAATTAGTGAGATTTCTTGAGATTGGATTTAAAGCATTCAAAAGAGACACCGGGATGGCAAAATCATAGTCGTTAAGTATTTTGTCGATCTCTAACAGAGTGCATCATTTATATTATTTTTTGAAAATCTGGAAGATTTTCGAAAAAAATAGTCAACGGGACAGTCTGTTAAGGGTCGAAAAAACTGAGCGACAGAGATTTAGTTCCGGGCATTGAAGCGACCCCAGCCTCTATTGACTGCCATAGATCATAATTCCAATTCCTCTCAATTTTCGAATCTATTCTTTCCAATTAGCTAAGCATTAATGAGGAATACACTGAAAATAAAAATCATTCAACTCTAATACAGCGACCAATTAGAAATTTGAAAACAAAGTGATCAACCCTTAATCATATTTCGATAAAACCTACCAAATATCCCCAATTTTTTATGGAATTAACTAAGAATGGAAAATTTGTTAAAATATTATCGAAAATTATAATTATTATTTGATGAATTTTATAGAGACATGCTATATGGATTAAAAACTTTTGTCTACATCTTTCGAAAAGGAAGAGCAAAATAATTGAATGATACTGATTAGTCAGAGCTTCAACATTACTGCCATATACTATTTGAAAAAACTAGAGAAGAAAATTAGTGAGATTTCTTGAGATTGGATTTAAAGCATTCAAAAGAGACACCGGGGTGGCAAAATCATAGTCGTTAAGTATTTTGTCGATCTCTAACAGAGTGCATCATTTATATTATTTTTTGACAATCTGGAAGATTTTCGAAAAAAATAGTCAATGGGACATTCTGTTAAGGGATCGAAAAAAACTGAGCGACAGAGATTTAGTTCCGGGCATTGAAGCGACCCCAGCCTCTATTGACTGCCATAGATCATATATCCAATTCCTCTCAATTTTCGAATCTATTCTTTCCACTTAGCTAAGCATTAATGAGGAATACACTGAAAATAAAATACATTCAACTCTAATACAGCGACCAATTAGAAATTTGAAAACAAAGTGATCAACCCTTAATCATATTTCGATAAAACCTACCAAATATCCCCAAATTTTTTATGGAATTAACTAACAAAGGAATATTGTTAAAATATTATCGAAAAGTATCATTATTATTTGATAAATTTTATAGAGACATGGCTATATTGATTAAAAACTTTTGTCTACATCTTTCGAAAAGGAAGAGCAAAATAATTGAATGATACTGATTAGTCAGAGCTTCAACATTACTGCCATATACTATTTGAAAAAACTAGAGAAGAAAATTAGTGAGATTTCTTGAGATTGGATTTAAAGCATTCAAAAGAGACACCGGGGTGGCAAAATCATAGTCGTTAAGTATTTTGTCGATCTCTAACAGAGTGCATCATTTATATTATTTTTTGAAAATCTGGAAGATTTTCGAAAAAAATAGTCAATGGGACAGTCTGTTAAGGGATCGAAAAAAACTGAGCGACAGAGATTTAGTTCCGGGCATTGAAGCGACCCCAGCCTCTATTGACTGCCATAGATCATAATTCCAATTCCTCTCAATTTTCGAATCTATTCTTTCCAATAAGCTAAGCACTAATGAGGAATACACTGAAAATAAAAATCATTCAACTCTAATACAGCGACCAATTAGAAATTTGAAAACAAAGTGATCAACCCTTGATCATATTTCGATAAAACCTACCAAATATCCCCAATTTTTTATGGAATTAACTAAGAATGGAAAATTTGTTAAAATATTATCGAAAATTATAATTATTATTTGATGAATTTTATAGAGACATGCTATATGGATTAAAAACATTTGTCTACATCTTTCGAAAAGGAAGAGCAAAATAATTGAATGATACTGATTAGTCAGAGCTTCAACATTACTGCCATATACTATTTGAAAAAACTAGAGAAGAAAATTAGTGAGATTTCTTGAGATTGGATTTAAAGCATTCAAAAGAGACACCGGGATGGCAAAATCATAGTCGTTAAGTATTTTGTCGATCTCTAACAGAGTGCATCATTTATATTATTTTTTGAAAATCTGGAAGATTTTCGAAAAAAATAGTCAATGGGACAGTCTGTTAAGGGATCGAAAAAAACTGAGCGACAGAGATTTAGTTCCGGGCATTGAAGCGACCCCAGCCTCTATTGACTGCCATAGATCATAATTCCAATTCCTCTCAATTTTCAAATCTATTCTTTCCAATTAGCTAAGCACTAATGAGGAATACACTGAAAATAAAAATCATTCAACTCTAATACAGCGACCAATTAAAAATTTGAAAACAAAGTGATCAACCCTTGATCATATTTCGATAAAACCTACCAAATATCCCAAATTTTTAATGGAATTAACTAACAACGGAAAAATGGTGAAACATTAGGTATATATTTATTTTTTAATTTTATTTCGATATTTCTAATATAATTACGGTATATATTTTTCCAGAATTTAATTAATTGAACCAGCCTATTCATATTGATGTAAAATGGAAATATGAACCTGAAGCATTTAATTAATTCTAAGTATCTTTTATATTACTAGATCTATCTTATTGTTATTCAAAACATGAGCATGAAGAGAGTTCATATTTAACAATTGTTTTTTATTAAAAAACGTTTACGATAAGCTTGAAGAATGTATAAAATTGAATATGATTTAAAGAAATTTAATTTTTGTTAAGGGCCTCCACTTCTCCCCTTATAGCCCTCCGATCCTCCCACTCAAGATCCGGAAGAATGGATCAGGGTTCGGCCACAGCATACTATTGTAAGTAAGACATTAGTATACTGTGGTCATGAAAACAAAATATCACTGTGATTAAAAACAACTAGAGAAAAAGAAAACATAAATAGACACAAAACTACATACAAAAATGCTATGCAGAAATAAAAACTGATCAAACATTAAGAATTAATGATCGAGAAATATGTTCTAATTTGGAGCCTGTTCAAATGTTTTTAAAAATTTTCTAATTTTACACACCAAACTTAGAATAGACGAACGGAAAATAATTAAATGTTTTAAACAAATTTTGGAAATCAATTGCGTAATGTAGTTAAAATCAAGAAATACTAAAGCATACGTTTTTATAATTACTACCTATTTTATACTTGATAAAGATGATTGCTTTTGTCAGCATGATTTGTATAGTAAAAAGATTTATATAAATTTTGGAATTTGAAGAACACAAAATTTAGTTGTATATATATCTGCTTAATAAAAGAGTAAGTTTATGTGAAAAAATGATTTTAATATTCTGGATTCAATAAATTTATTTAGATTTTGTTTGTATTGAATTGACCTAGAATAAATACCTAATAAGTGCCAATGGTTAAAAGAGGGTTTATTATAAAAAGTACTTATTGGAAAGATTGTTAAGCTCAGGTTCACAAATGTCAAAACGTCTATATAATTGAAAAAAGGATGAGTAAAATTTCAAAAAAGTTACCTCATAAATATTTAATATATTAATAATTTTTATTCAAAGTAGCAAATAAAGGAATTTAAAATTGGAATTAGCTAACCACAAACAATATATTAATTTTCAATATTGTAACTATGTTGAGACGTTCAACTGTAATAAACGAACAATAAAAAAATGAAAAACATTTTTGATAAACTAAAATAATATTGAGGAAAATATACAAACATTCTCTAGTTATTAGATTTTACTTTGTAACTATGGAAATTATTATAAATTGCTTTAATAATTATTTAATTTCATTGGATGAAGTTGAAATTAACTATTAAGTAATAAAGTACAATTAGACGAGAATTAAAAAACTAATAATAATAATAGTAATAAAAAATAATAATTAAAAATCGATACAATTCTGACAAAATTGGGAATACCTATTATACCATATTACTAGACGTACATAATTCCCCGCATTCTTAGACCATTATGTTTTTTGATAAACTTTATAGAGTCGTGATAATATTTATTACTAGACGTGCTTTATATTGATGCTATGACAGACATGATTGTTTGAGAAATTTTATAGAGTCATGATATTGATTAAATAGTTTTGTCTAGAAATTTCGAAAAGGAAGAGCAAAATAATTGAATGAATCTGATTAATCAGAGCTTCAACATTACTGCCGTATACTAATTAAAAAAACTAGAGAAGAAAATTAGTGAGATTTCTTGAGATTGGATTTAAAGCATTCAAAAGAGACACCGGGATGGCAAAATCCTAGTCGTTAAGTATTTTGTCAATCTCTAACAGAGTGCATTATTTATATTATTTTTTGAAAATCTAAAAGATTTTCCAAAAAAATAGTCAATGGGACAGTCTGTTAAGGGATCGAAAAAAAACTGAGAGACAGAGATTTAGTTCCGGGCATTAGAGCTACCCCAGCCTCTATTGATTGCCATAGATCATAATTCCAATTCGTCTCAATTTTCAAATCTATTCTTTCCAATTAGCTAAGCACTAATGAGGAATACACTGAAAATAAAAATCATTCAACTCTAATACAGCGACCAATTAAAAATTTGAAAACAGTGATCAACCCTTGATCATATTTCGATAAAACCTACCAAATATGGCCATTTTTTTATGGAATTAACTAAGAATGGAAAATTTGTTAAAATATTACCGAAAATTATAATTATTATTTGATGAATTTTATAGAGACATGCTATATGGATTAAAAACTTTTGTCTACATCTTTCGAAAAGGAAGAGCAAAATAATTGAATGATACTGATTAGTCAGAGCTTAAACATTACTGCCATATACTATTTGAAAAAACTAAAGAAGAAAATTAGTGCGATTTCTTGAGATTGGATTTAAAGCATTCAAAAGAGACACCGGGATGGCAAAATCATAGTCGTTAAGTATTTTGTCGATCTCTAACAGAGTGCATCATTTATATTATTTTTTGAAAATCTGGCGGGAGTTTGAAGGAATATCACTGTGAACCCAATAACGAGATTTATAACTCGTGAAAAATGAGATTATTAATTGAAAAACAATGGAAAGTTGCAACAAAAAATATGAACAAGTAAACTGCAAAAAGATAGACATCCTCAAGTGGAATTCATAAAAAATTAAATCAAGTACTCGTAAAGTATGGCGAAATGGATAGATGCGGATAATGCATTTATTTGAAAAAATGACGTCACAACTATAAAAGAATTATATTTAAAAGCAGCAGCTATATGATTTTTTTGAATATAATTCTTCAAAGTATCGAAAAAAAGTGTGGGTTCAAGAGTAATAGATTCAGGATCATATAAAATATTGAAAAAAATTGATAAATTATCTTGAATCAGTGGGATGTTAACGAGAATATTAAATTTGAAGAAACCTAGCTTTCTATAATTAAAAGGTAAATAGAAAGGAATAAAAGGAAAAAATAATTTATATGAAATAAAAAAGATTAAATTGAAAATAAAAGCTTATAATCTAAAACAAATTAATATGGTTAAAGTAAAAAAAATTTTAGCCTATAAAAAAGAATTTAAAAAGAAAAAAAAACGGCCAAATAAAAATTTGAAAAAGAAGTGATAAACAGCCAAACATAATTCGATAAAACCTAGCAAATACCCACAAGCATTTTAT
>JALMQS010000070.1:11659743-11720052 GCA_024734495.1 Forficula auricularia
ACACAATACAGAATGCATTCTGAAACTTTTGGGTCCAGGCACGTTATAAATTTACATGAAGCTAAAATTTTTTTTTATTATTTTTGACAAGGCTTGTTTCGATCACATATGTGTACCGCATTTTGTGTATAACTCTAATTGACTGAAGATGGCTAATAAAAATTCAGGCCGAAACGTCTCATTAAAGGTGTTTTATTGAACCCAGTGATTCCATCTTTGGCTGATACCTCCTCCTTCATCTAGTACAGTTTCATACAGCCACGTACTCTTACAATACTACAATAAACTAAAACTAAATTTGACAAGAGTCTCGTATATTTTCCAATTTCCCCTCAATTTTGTTAATTTTTGTATTCTTACCCTTCTGAGGGCCCACAGATGATGTATTCATTTTGATTGAGTTTGGACCAAAGGGGGCTATAGTTGCCAAATTTCGCTTTTTCGGCTTGATTGTTTAAAATTATTTTATTGTCATCGGTTCTTAATACATATGCAAATATTTAAGGTAGTGAAAATTACGTTGAAAGATTCCGTCAAATTGATACATATTCTGGGTGGTTCACATAGAACTCGTTCATTAAAAGTTTTCATGGAAGGAGTTGAGAGAAAATTTTGAACTTTGACATATGCTTTTTCTTTTTTGGAATATGCTCTTTTAAATAAATTATTAACAACTTTTGACCACATTCTACTTTTGCCATTGATCGCTATCAACTTTCTTATTTTCTTTGGAAGACTCCAAATATTTTTTCATCATTCGATTAAGTACTAAAAGCTAAGATGATTTTGTATAATACACTGATGTCTAAAATTTTATACTTTCTGAGTTATTTTTAAATAGTTTGTAAAATCTACCAATTTAGCGTTCATCTTTAAAAATTAATAATAATTAAACTATTGTTTGTAGAATTAATTTGATCAATCAGAACTCTTAAATAGACATTAAAGATTCTTACTTAATCATAAAAATTCAAATTTTATATCTAGGATGATCATAATAATCGTTTATTTCTGAAAATCAAAAAGTTGTTAATACTCAATTTTTCAAATAGAACATGGCATAAATTTTAAGTATTTTTGAATTCTACATAAAAATCAATAGAAGTTTATTAAATATTTCCTATGCCTAAAATGAATAGTTTTTAAATAAAAAATATTTTAAATTTCACTCGTCCAGTAATTAATATTTATACATAATAAATAAGATCTAGACAGACCGTGAGTGAAATTTAAATATTTTTTATTTAAAAAACTATTCATTTTAGGTATAGGGAATATTTAATAAACTCCTATTGGATTTTTATGTAGAATTCAAAAATACTAAAATTTATGCCATGTTCCATTTGAAAAAATTGAGTATTAACAACTTTTTGATTTTCAGAAATAAACGATTATTATGGTCATCCTGGATATAAAATTTGAATTTTTATGATTAAGTAAGATTCTTTAATGTCTACTTAAGAGTTCTGATTAATCAAATTAATTCTACAAACAATAGTTTAATTATTATTAATTTTTAAAGATGAACGCTAAATTGGTAGATTTTACAAACTATCTAAAATAACTCAGAAATTATAAATTTTAGACATCAAGTGCATTATACAAAATCATCTTAGTTTTTAACACTTAATCGAATGATGAAAAAATATTTGGGTATTTCCATAGAAAATAAGAAAGTTGATGGTGATTTCGGCAAAGGAGAGAAAGTGTTCAAAAGTTGATAATAATTTATTTAAAAAGAGCATATTCCAAAACATAATTATGTCAAAGCTCAAAATTTTCTCACAACTCCTTCCATGAAAACTTTTTCATGAACGAGGTTCTCTGTGGAACACCCTGTAAGCAGGTCAAGCTAATAAAAGCGTGTTAAAAATTGATTTGGACAAATAATTATACAAAGAAGAAGCTATTCTAAGTAAGAGTCTTCGAGTTTATTTTCCATTTTTAGCTTTTTAGGTGCCCGGGACGACATTTTTTCTCATATTTGATCTGACAACCCATTTTGCTAAGACTAAACGATTATATCTTCCAAAATACTTGAGATATTAAATTTGTTCTTATTTATTTAATATTAATAATGAATCAATGGGTAAATTTGTGGAAATAAATTTTTAACCGACTTCAAAAAAGAACCCGACTGTTTTTACTTTATCAATGCGAAGCATGGGAGAAAGTATTGGAATCGCTCTCGCGGCAAGCGCGACTTCAAGCGGTCCTCAGGTAACATACTACGGAACCCATAGACTCAATTAAGGTCACAAATTGAAGTATTCAATGAGATTGAATTTTAGCACGTGACGATTTTGCCAAAAATTACCAGGGATCTTCGCCGAGAGGCCAAAAGTGCCATTTTTTTTGGAAGTGCGTGTGTAAGTATGTAACGTAATGTATGTAAGTTAAAGATTCCCATTTCTTCCACTTCCCCCCGCAGCCACTAGCAAAATGCTGAATCGCTTTCTCACGGTGAGGCTGCACTCTTCCTCTGTCCTCCGCTCATCTACAAGCTGCGTGCAGTATCAGCATACTAGAATCATATAAGAAGGGCTGTTCCAGCCACATAGTTTAGAATGGCTCGCGCGGGAGATTAACCAGCGCTCTCCTAGGCCAGACTCTAATAGGTCTCCTACGAGGCTGAACTCCTAATAAGTTCCCTCATTAGTATTAGTGAATCTCTCTGCCTGAACGCTAGTGAGCACTGGTCACATTGAGTGGACCAACCGAACGGTATAACCCGTAGTATTTAACATCGCGTACTTCACTTCGTTCTCCTGGGTTGTCATCATTTCGTGTGACACCAAACGGTCAAACCCGTACTACCCTCCATCTAACCCAGTATAATTATATATTTTTTATTTTTCTCATTAATACATTCTTTACAAAAACCTCCTCTCTCCAAGTTCAAATCGTGTCGTGCCCAAAAATTCAAACTGTGCTGTGTCGAACATTATAAACATTGCAAACTACTTTTAAAGAAGACTTTTTTTCATTAAAACATAAAAATTAAATTAAATAAACTTTTATTCTCCTACAACAAGTCTCGACACCCTAAATTAGATCTAAAAAGTCTAAAATAAAGAAACAAACCTATCCAAGCATCAACCATCACTCTTTCTCTACCGCATAAGAATTTATGTTGTATTAGTTTTTAAAAAAAACATATTAACTAAGAAGACAAATTTAACTTGTATGTATGTATGTATGTGTGTGTGTGTGTTATCGTTTTTTTCGTCCACGATTTTTTCCACACTTTTCCGCTGATTGAAATGAAATTGAAAACCTACCATTAGTTTAACAAAATGAAGCGCTGATTAGTTTTTGGTACATATCGGCCCACAAACATTAGTACTTTATTTCAGTACTTTTTTAGTTTTTTCTAAATATCTTGAAAATAACTTAACCAATTTTGATGAAATTTAATATCCTAATTAAGTACCTTGGGGACCACAAAAAAGGTTAAATAAAGTTTTTAGTAAAATTATATTTTAAAGTACTTTACTCAAGAACATATTAATATTTCAAATGAATTTGGATAAAGTTTAGCAACGATCCGTTGCAGTTTATTTTTTTTTGTGTCTATGATACCTGATAACTTCGCCAATTGTGAACCGATTTTGATGATTTTTTTTGCATTGGGTTCAGTCTAGTTTCCGATTGGTCTCGTTATTTTTTAATTGGTATTGGACCTTTTTTGTTATGTATGTTCAGGCATAACTTCTTTGTTTATGAACCGATTTTAATGATTCTTTCTGCGTTTGGATCAGTATAGCTCCAAGATAGTCAAGATACCTAACTATTTATTTATTTTATGTATGTTCAGCGAGAACTTTTTGCCACGTGGACCGATTTCGATGATTCTTTTTATATTGGAAAGGTGGTACCTTAGGTGTGGTCCCATATTTTTTTTTTTTTTTTTTTAATGCAATCGAATGCAATAAGGGGTGTACAAAAAAAAAAAAAAAAAAAAAAAACAGTAAAGATGCAGCCCCTATGGATCTCGAAAGACCCTTGCATTACCGAAGAGAAGGGAAAGTTGATTAAGTGAGAGGGTGTAGACGTAGGTGTCTATGCACTCCGGTTTTGAAGGTTTGAAGATTGTAAGTGCTGGGAAAGATGGAGGCTGGGGAGGGAGTTCCAGTTCCTTGAAGTCATGGGGATATATGAATTGGCGAATGAAGTGGTCCGGCACTTTTCTAATTTGACCGCGAGAGAGTGTTGGGAGTCGGCAAAAACGCGTGCTACGTGCAAAAAGCATGCTTTGGGGGGAATTATTGATTTTATCTCATCAGAGCACCTGCCGTGATAGTATCTATAGAAAAGGGAAAGGGCAGAGACGTTTCTTCGATGAGCCAGCGAGTCGAGGGAGTCGGTGAGGGTAGAATCGTCAATTAGCCTGACGGCTCGTTTCTGAATTGCATCAAGGGTAGCAAGAGAATATTTTGAGGCTCCTCTCCATAGATGAGAGCCGTATTCGAGACAGGGGCGGATTTGGGCCTTGTAGATGGTGAGAAGTTGTGGGGGTTTGTAAAATCGCTTGGACCTGAATAAAGAGGCCAATCTTCCTTGCTGTAGATTTTAATTTGGACAAGTTCTGTTGATATGATCAATGACAAAATTAAGGAAATCTCCAATTTTTATGAGCAAATAATCGAAATTATAATAAATAAAATCTTTTATATAAAAAAAATCTTAAAACATTCATTTTAAACCCGCAAACGTTTTGAGAGAATTTCTCTATTTATGAATTGAATTTTATTATAAATTTCTGATTCATTCGCCCGACGATTTCTCTTACGAGATGCATGCAAGGTATTATCTTAAGTCACTATTAATAACATCACTAAAAAGAGAAAAATAAAATTAATTTTTATAAAAAAAAATAAAATCGACTTCAAAAAAATTAAATGCAACAAATAAACTAATAAGAACTCAAAAATCAAATAAAATGCACTAAAAGCTATAAAATAAGATCTATTTTAGTAGCAACCGAGGGCTGAACCGGGACCTAAAATCGTGTACACCTACTTCCACTTCCACTTTCATTTCCAAGTAGAAGGCAATAAATGACAATAGATTATCTAATGAATTCCAAATAATTCCAAAGACCGTGTACACCTAATTCCAATCACGGATCACCCCTCGGTTACAACTAAACGACGAAATATTACATGAAATCACTTTTTGAAGTCGGTGCCAAACATATATATTTTATGAATCGAACTCGACGGATTTTACTTAGTACGTTTGGCGGGTACGCTCGCTTATATAGTTTGTTTAGCACCGACTTCAAAAAGTGATTTCATGTGTTCGTTTGGGTTTTTTTTAGTGCATTTTATTTAATTTTTGAGTTCTTATTATTTTATTTGGTGCGATTTAATTTTTTGAAGTCGGTTTTATTTTTTTATAATTGTTGTTTTAAATTTTCGATTATTTCTAAAATAATTTTTTTCTATCTAAAACTCACTCTTTATCTAAAATTTTAAGATTAGAAAACTCCCAATTGTGTCTCAGATTAGTTGAATGGCTATAACTAGTAAATTAAAAAAAAAAAAATATTTAATTTCTTTGATAAAATGAATTTCTTCCGAAACGTTTTAAGATTGTTTCTTCGAATAAATGTGTTTTATTTAATAAATTTATTAAACAATCGATAAAATTTCTTCAATGTATTATCTTGTCTATCTATAATAGCTGGGTATATAAATTTTTTCTGATAAGATAATTGATAAGATGTGAGACATAATGCAATCTATTCTGAATCACTAACGAAAAGTTTGATTAGAAATAGATAAGAATGCTTACTTACTCTTGAAAAAAAATATTAAAAATTCGATATTTATCTCAGATTTAAAATGACGGTGTGAGAGACCTCAAGGGTGTTTTTTGTACTAGCTCAATCTCATTTAAATATTAAAATTAAAATTATGAAAATAAACAGAACTTGACCTTGAAATATCCTTCTTGAAAGCTTGTTCTGAGTGTAGATAAACAATGGCATGGTTTAGTTTCCCCCTTATATACCTAAATAAACTTTTATTTGAAACTTTTTTCATATAATGCACTATTTTGAGTTATAAGACTGTCTCTAGATAAAAAAAAACTGCAACGGATCGTCTATGTCTTCAGCAAAGGTAACGGATAAAAAAAACAACGCAGTTGATATGGTTACTTATAAAATTTCCTCCCAAATGTTTAGCATTTCACAGAGAGAAGCCTCATCCATTCTTACTTACAGTTAGGCTAAATGAGCTATATTTAAACGTTCTAAACGAATAAATTTTAAAGAATTTAAAAATTAAAAAAGTACCATCTTACTCTAGAGTAAAGTACTTTAAAAATATAATTTTACTAAAAACTTTATTTAACCTTTTTTGTGGTCCCCAAGGTACTTAATTAGGATATTAAATTTCATCAAAATTGGTTAAGTCATTTTGAAGATTATTTGAGAAAAAACTAAAACAGTATTGAAATAAAGTTCTAATGTTTGTGGGCCGATATGCACCAAAACTAATAAGCGCTTCCATTTTGTTAAAATAATTGTAAGTTTTCAATTTCATTTCAATCTGTGCAACGGTGTGGAAAAAATCGTGGACGAAAAAAACGATAACATACATCCACACATACTAAATGAAAAAGTCTCACTTTTTGGCCTCTGGGCGAAACCCTATGTAATTTTTGGCAAAACCGTCACCTGCTAAAATTCAACCTAAATGAATACTATAATTTGTGACTTTGGTTGAGACCATGGGTTCCGTAGTCTTTACCTGAGGACCCTTTGAAGTCGCGCCTGCCGCCAGGCCGATTACAATACTTTACCCATGCTTCCCAATGGATAAAGTAAAAAAGTAAAAACTCACCCTGGTATATTATGGAAGGAAATTTGTCACTAGGGTTAGGCTAGCTGGCCGGATACCAAGTTGGGGTCTCAGGTTCGACTCCTAAGGGGCGGAACTTTCTCTGACATATAATTTTATACATCATAATCTAATAAGATAAAATTGTCCTCAGATAAATTCTCATATAATCAAAATACAGGTACGCTGAAACCCGGAAGTTGCTAAATTTTCCATCCACTTTTTCAAAAAGATAAGACACTCAAATTTGCATATTAATCAAAAATGTAATTAACAAATGTTCAGATATATGGATTCTGTTTTTCTAAGAGAGAATTTCTAATTCTACGTACACATTGGACGATTAGTACATTTTGTTGTTTTATTTTTATTCGGTGGACGGCTCTGATAATCTTCCAATGTGTATACGTACCTTAATAAATAAATGATTTAATATTAACTTTTAAAGAGTTCGGTGTTGCTTCTAGGTGAAACATTTCTTATTATAATAATAAAACTTGAGTAAGATACGAGGTAGGTTTCACAAAAAAAGAAATAAAACGAAAATTTGAGTTTGAACCCGGATATATTTCGGGCAGCCTACCACTCAGAGTCTAAGAAAACTAATTATATATTGAAAATATATTACAAGTAACAAATTTTAAAAATTTTTTAATAAATGTATGTGGTGAGGGGAGTAGGGGAAGAGGAGAAGTTGTTCTAAGAATTAATATTTATGAGATTTTCAGATTTCAGCTGAAAAGTGAAGATGCCTGCTATTATAATGAACGAATGGACAGTGTTCGAGAAGCTAGTACAACTGGAATGCAGTTATTTATATATACACTCACTTAGTAGATTACACACGTGCATTTATTAATGTGCGAACAATGGAAGGAATGTTTAGTTAATTTATTTTATAATATATAATCAATATATTTGCATTATTTATTTTCCAATTGATTGTATTTTAGCATATTTGAATTATTAGAGAGGGCTATTTTTATTTTGGTGGATAGAATATACAATATCCACTTCGAGCCATAAAATAGCTCCTCTCTAATAATTCTAAATATTTTTAAAATAATCAATTGGAAGTGTATAAAAATACAATTATTGATTATATATTATAATAAATTAACTAAACATTCCTTCCATTGTTCGCACATTGAACAATGCACATTGAATATACTAGGATAATTGTACTTTCCTCATGTACCTTTTCCAGTTGTACCTTCTCAGGTACTTGTCCATTCGTTATTATAATAGCAGGTATATCTTCCTTTCAGCCAGTTCAAATCTCTATAGAAAATATTAATTCTTAGAACAACTTCTCCTCTTCCCCTCCCTACTTTCCCTCACCACATACAATTTAAAAATTTTAATTTTAAAAATTGTTACTTGTAAAACTATTTTTTCAATATATAATCAGTTTTCTTAGAACTCTGATGATGGGCTAACCCCCGAAATATATCGAATTCAAAACTCAATTTTGTTTTATTTCTTTTTTGTGAAACCTACCTCGTATCTTACTCAAGTTTTATTGATTTAATATTGTTTATTTGTTTTTGTTTTTTTATAAGATTTGTATTTATTTATAGATAGATATAATATATTTAAGGTAGTTGTTTCGCGGAAAAAAGTTAATACGATTTGTGGTCCCCAAGGTACTTAATTAGGATTTTAAATTTCATCAAAATTGGTTAAGTCATTTTCAAGATATTTAGAAAAAACTAAAAAAGTAATGAAATAAAGTACTAATGTTTGTGGGCCGATATGTACCAAAAACTAATCAGCGCTTCATTTTGTTAAAAGTAATGCTAGGTTTTCAATTTCATTTCAATCGGTGCAACGGTGTGGAAAAAATCGTGGGCCAAAAAAACGATAACATACATACATACATACATCCGCACGCACTAAATGAAAAAATGGCACTTTTTGGCCTCTCGACGAGACCCCATATAATTTTTGGCAAAACCGTCACGTGATAAAATTCAACCTAATTGAATACTACAATTTGTGACTTTAATTGAGTCCATGAGTTCCGTAGTCTTTACCTGAGGACCCTTTGAAGTCGCGCTTGCCGCGAGACAGATTACAATACTTTCCCCATGCTTCGCATTGGATAAAGTAAAAATTACTAAAGTTGACCCACTTTTTAGGTTAAATAAATGCGTTGTTGCCAGCTTGTTTTTAGTGTAAATTTTTCATTATTTTTTAATTATTATCTCAGAAACTGTGTTGTAACTATGAATTAAAATTTTCTTAAAAATGTTTAGTTATTGTTTAATGTTGGTTTAGTTGTTTATACCAATGGTAAGAAGGGTTTCTTAATTATAATTAAATATGTATGTAAACTTTCCGATATCCCCTATAGTGCAATGTTAATATAACGATGTTACATGAGTGTCAAAACTCTCTCTTTGGAATTTAATATCTCCGGAACTATATTGTTCATAAATTTCGTTTTGCCACCAATCGATGCACAAGTATTTAAATAATAATCTGTTTAAATTCCAAAAAAATCCTAAAAAAACCCATTTGGTGAAACAACTACCTTAATGTATTTGAATAAAAACATACTTGAATGAAGTCAATTAAAGTTTCCAGACCATTATCTTCAATGAAATTATAAGCCAAGTCTAAATAATAGATACATGGATGGCTGTCCATATAGTCACAGATTCTTTCAATATCCAAATTATACAATCGCCGTCTAGATAAGAGAGAACAAAACAAAATAAGCAAATTTTTAAATAATTGAAATTGAAAATAAGCCGGCCAAATGCGAGTCAGACTCTCATATCGACGATTCCAGTCTATTTATGTACCGAAAAACTATAGGTATTATAAAATTAAGGTTTTGTCTGTACATTGCTCCAAATCAATCCAAATTTTGGTTGCATACGTTTCAAGCGAAAGTTATGAACGAAAACACCATCAAAAAATTCCTGTATGTCTGTATGTTTCGTGGTTTCCGCGAAAAGTTGCTCACGATTCACGTAAAAACAACTTAAGGGATTGTTATGAAATTACATATTTGCATCAGATGTCTTCTAACTTACGTTTATAGCTATATAACGTTTTGATATTTTGACCCCAAAAGGGGGTTTGGGGGTGCGCACGAATGAAAATTATCAAATAACTCCTAAACTATTAACTCTACGGCAAATTTTATAATGAGCAAAGTTGTAGGGGATGTAATTTCAGACAGCTTTTGATTAAAAATTAATATATATTAGGAAAATAGTTGAATACGCGCTTGAACTAAGGAGTTGAATATATATAAAATTTGATTATATGACCTATTCGGGGATCCATCGCTTAAATGGAAAAGGCATTTGCGGGCTTAACGCAGAGGATGCCGGATCATACCCGGCTGGGTCCTATCTTTTTTCAACTCTTGGTTCAGTATCAAAACGAATCAGGTCCCAATTGCACCAAAATAGGGCAGTGACCTGATAAAAAGTTTTAACTTTCGCGTTCATCTAACGTTAACATATATATACAAGAATTGCTCGTTTAATATAATAAGATTTAACCCCGGAACACTACACGGGGTACAGCTGTATTCGAGCCTTGTTCGAAACTTCTGTTATTTTTCGACGCACAGTTTGTGAACCCCTGGCTTAGATACATATTCTGTATTGTTATTGTTGTTACTATTGTTATTGTTTGGAGTGTAATAACCCGTATTGTTTAAAAAATACCAGTTGTACTTCAAATGTTCCATTCTTTTGTATTTTCTGCTCTATGAGGCGCAACTCGCCTCAGAGCATCATTAAATAAATAAATTAATAATATATAACACCTAATGATGCAACCCGCTATTCAGAGCTTTCGATTTGAATGCATAACCCAGAACAGACAGGCGAGGATCGATCTTTCTAATCTCCCCCCCCCACCTTGTTGTCGGCGTCGATTCAAAATTAATAAGCTGACATGTTGTGATGTGGCCATCCACTTGACTTTACCATACAACCTGGCCCCTCACTTATATTTAATATTTAATAAAATTATTTATAATCATGTAGGGGAGGGAGTTTTTGCATTTTTAAATTACTCTGGGCCCACTGATTATGTATACAAAATTTGGTTGAGTTTGGTACAAGAGCCTAGATTTTCATCACCACTCACCCACCCCATTTTGGGCTGTTGGTGTTTGCATCTTTAGACTTCGGGGGTTCACTGATTATGTATACAAAATTTGGTTGAGTTTGCTCAAATCGCCTAGATTTTTAATTTTTAACCCCCCTCCATCCCCTTAATTTTGGGTCGATATGCATCAAAATCTAATCAGCTCTAACCTCTAAGATCCTGAAAGTTTCAAATCTCTAACTCAATTGGTTTTTAAGAAAAAGAAAAATAGTGTAAAAAACCAAAAAAAGAATTCTCAGGATTGACCGAACCGATTGGCTTAAATTTTTAATGATTTTTGGGGACTGATAATAGCTGATTTCAAACTTTGTCTATTTCCCTATAACACTAGTACCTTTTCAAATTTTAAACAAAGGTACGCCATAGTAGAAAAAAAATAATTTTTATAAAAAATAAATAAAACCGACTTCAAAAAAATTAAATGCAACAAAAAAAATAATAAGAACGCAAGTATAAAAATAAAATATACTAAAAGTTATAAAATAATTATCTAATTTAGTACAACTAAACGACGAAATTTTTACATGAACTCACTTTTTGAAGTCGGTGCCAAACAAACTATATAAGCGAGCGTACCCGCCAAACGTACTAAGTAAAATCCGTCGAGTGGGGATTCATAAAAAATGCATTTTAAGAAAAAATAAAAACCGACTTCAAAAAATTAAATGCAACAAATAAAATACACTAAAAGGTATAAAATAATTATTATCTTATTTAGTTACAACTAAACGACGAAATATTAATATGAAATTACTTTTTGAAGTCGGTACCAAACAAACTATACCTATAAGCGAGCGTACCCGCCAAACATACTAAGTAAGATCCGTCGAGTGCGATTCATAAAAGGTATATGTTTGGCACCAACTTCAAAAAGTAATTTCATGTTAATATTTCGTCGTTTAGTTGTAACTAAATAAGATAATAATTATTTTATACCTTTTAGTGTATTTTTATTTGTTGCATTTAATTTTTTGAAGTCGGTTTTTATTTTTTTCTTAAAAAATTTTTATTTTTCTTTTTTAGTGATGTTATTAATAGTGATCATATCATCAGAACTTGACCAAATTAATATGACACCATCCCTAAGACACCCCCTTTCGGATAAAAAAAGAACCATCGAAATCGGTTCATAAACAAAGAGGTTAGGTCTAAACAAAACCTAATAAAAAAGGTCTAATACCTATGAAAAAATCGAAAAAAATGGGACCAATCGGAAGCTAGACTGGACCCAATGCAAAAAAAATTTTCAAAATCGGTTGACAATTGGCGGAGATATGAGGTAACATAGGCACAAAAAAAAAAAAAAAAAAAAAAAAATTCAATCGAATAGAGAACCTCCTCCTTTTTTGAAGTCGGTTAAAAATAAAAACATTTTTTTTTAATATTCAAATGAAAGCTTAAAAACATAAAAAAAAATTGGTTTTTATTTTTTTCTACTATGGCGTACCTTTTTTCAAAATTTGAAAAGGTACTAGTATTATAGGGAAATAGATAAGTTTTGAAAAAAATAGTTTCATAATTATGCAAAAATTGAAATTAAAATGTTAAAATATATGTATAATATTGGCACCTCTGATATGACATCAGCGCTCACTCCGGTGTTGGTTATCTTAACTTAACTTATCAAACTCACTCCATTTTCTACTCCTGTTCATGTAATTTGCTATATATAGCTTTTTCTCATGTACTATTCTATTTATTATAATATGTGCAACCTCAATAAAACGCTTTATATATTTTATCTATAAAATTATCTATCATTGTGATATTCCGCTACCCACACCATTTATACCTCCTACATAAAAGAAAAACAATTTTTTTTTAAAGGATCTAATTAACATATAAATCTCATAATTTTTTTCCTTGAAGCTATTATCAGTCCCAAAAAATTATTATAAATTTAGATCAATCGGTTCGGTCAATCCTGAGAATTCTGTTTTTTGGTTTTTTACAAATTTTTCTTTTTCTTAAAAACCAATTGAGTTAGGGATTTGAAACTTTCAGGATCTTATTAGTTTATTAGTGCCTACATATCCCCTAAGTATCATTAAATAATATTTGTTAGATAATATATTCGAAGTAACTTAAAAAATAAGCTGACGTGTTCTGATGTGGCCATCCACTTGACTTTACCATACAACCTGGCCCCTCACTTATATTTAATATTTAATAAAATTATTTACAATACACTGATTATGTATACAAAATTTGGTTTAGTTTGGTAAATGGCCAAGATTTTCATTTTTTGACCCTCCGCCCGCCGCCCCCCCCCCCCATTTTGGGGGTTAGATTTTGCATTTTTAGACTTCTGGGGGTCCACTGATTATGTATACAA
This sequence comes from Forficula auricularia, assembly GCA_024734495.1. Lineage (NCBI taxonomy): Eukaryota > Metazoa > Arthropoda > Insecta > Dermaptera > Forficulidae > Forficula > Forficula auricularia. Next base: position 11,673,067 of record JALMQS010000070.1, read on the forward strand.
AATTTGGTTGAGTTTGGTAAATGGCAAAGATTTTTTCATTTTTTGACCCTCCCCCAACTTCGGGCGGTTAGTTTTTGCATTTTTAGACTTCTAGGGGCCCACTGATTATGTATACAAAATTTGGTTGAGTTTGGTAAATGGCCAAGATTTTCATTTTTTGACCCTCCGCCCCCTCCATTTCGGGCGGTTAGTTTTTGCATTTTTAGACTTCTGGGGACCCACTGATTATGTATACAAAATTTGGTTGAGTTTGGTAAATGGCCAAGATTTTCATTTTTTGACCCTCGCCCCCCCCATTTTGGGCGGTTAGATTTTGCATTTTTAGACTTCTGGGGGTCCACTGATTATGTATACAAAATTTGGTTGAGTTTGCTCAAACGACCTAGATTTTTAATTTTAACCCCCCTCGACCCCCCTTAATTTTGGGTCGATATGCACCAAAATCTAATCAGCTCTTAATCTCAATGGACCAAAACTACGTGTGAAATTTGGTTTCGATATTCACACTAGTTTTTGAGCTAGCTCCTACACAAATTTGGTAACGCACAGACTAACTAACAGACATTTTGACACAACAATTATTATCTCGAAAAATATAATTTTTTCGATGTTCACTTATTAGAGATTTTTTGTAGACCTAAATGCCATGGTTTCGCTCAATTTTTTTAATCGAAATAGTTTCAGCCGTTTTTTAGATATTTTGAAAAAAAGAAGGAAAAAAACCACTTTTTTTCATGCACGATTACAATAGTTGACCTGTATTGTAAAGTAAAAAATTGATATTATTTACCACGTAGTTTTGATGAAAAAAAAACATATTTGGGCGATTATTTTTAGTGGAGGGGGATATAAGAACAGTCGCTTGGAAACGATCCATTCATAAAGAGGATATATATAGTAGTGTGAAAAGTACAGTCACGTTAAAAAAACATAACCTAAAATTTTAACACCGTTCATATTTATAGAGTGGTTACGAGGGTAAAACTTTTTCTTGTGGATTGTCGCGAAAGAATCTCCTTAAATATTTATTTTTTCTTATATTATTATTAGAAAATATTGGTTATGGTTATATTAAAATATTAAATTTGCATGCTTACCCATATCGAAGAAAGAAATCCGAGCCTCTTAATATAAGTGATCGTTTTTCGACTAAAAATTTTTCTGTAAATGTTGTTAATAAATCATCACTTAAACGGTACCAATAATGATTTAGGGTTTTCTCATAATTCAAATGCCACATTTTATTTATTATTATTATTATTTTTTTTTATTAATTAATTTGAAACATTTAGACACACTAATAAGGTCTCATTCTACTTGTATACAGAACCCTAAAAAAAAAAATCAAATTGTAAAATGTGAAGATAACAAATGGTCTTAGCTAATTAACTGGAATTTGTGTAAATAACGAGCATCTCTGTGCCAGGTTTCAATACGAAAAATTGTCAAATCACAAAAATTTTAAGAAAGTACCAAGTTTTGAGATAGTTCACTGTTTTTCACAAATTCAATTAAAATAATGTAAAAATAAATACTAAGCCCGCAATTAAAAATTGGAGTATAATGGCTTGATAATTTGTCTTTGCATATTTTAATTAAATTTAAAAATTTTAAGAACAAGTAAATGGAAATGAAAATTAAACTTCAACATTTATGAATTGTTTTCGCAAAGCAAATTCCAAGCGAAAGAGATTCCGATTCAATTAATCTTTATTTCAACGCATCGTCGTCTTTATTTCACTTGTCACAAGCACTCAACGTTCAATTATTGGCCCGATGAAATTTATGTAAATTGTGAAAAATTTCCGAAACGCTGTCCCTTTAATTGGATAATTCAAGTCTTCAATTTTAATTAAACTGTCAAGAATTCTGGCAAGAGAACAATTTTCCAGGTGTCTATTACGGCCATCCGATTTTTTTTTTTATCGCCTGTTCTCTCATCAAAATGGCGATACTGGGGATACGGTTTGGAATCTTTTACCAGCCGATAAGCCTGTCTGCTTCATTCCCGCTAAGAGATTGTCCTTAATGTTACGGATCATTTCACAGTTCTCATTTTTGAATACCAATCGAGTCCAATTCGTGATTTTTTTTGTTCCCTCTTGGCAAATAGAGGTCAATAAACAATAAAATCGCTTTTTATTTATTTCCACTAAGATTAACCACATTCTAGCATAGAGAACGGAAAAATTTATTTTTATTTTCTATCTCTTAAACTAAACTAACCAGTCCATAAAATAACTTAATCTTGAAATATAAGAATTATCTAGATTATCCTTTACAAAAGTTCCGCACGCTTAGGTAAGCCCGTTAGATAATCAACTGAAAATATTTACAAACTTTGATATAGTAGAATACCCAACCGGACAAATGTGAACTTGGCAACTTTATATGCTGAAAAGTCAAAATAAAAATATCACAAAATAACTAGTTTAATAGAATTTTAAAAATATTATCCATCGGTATACCCAAAATCCTGGTCAAAACCAGATCCCCCCTCACAGATTCCAAAATCCACCGTCGGTGGGTTTTGTTTTTTCCTCTTAACCAATCGATATTATTTTATTTCTTTAATACCTAAACCAGTGTTTCCCAACGTGGGTTTCTCTTCCCACCGGGGGGCGATTTGATTGTTAAGGGAGGGGGGGGGTAATTAAAATGGGCTCGTCAAGATAAATATAAAAATTTACAAAATTAGTTACCCCCTTTTGAAAAAATAAATTTGATAGTAAGTAGTAGCCTTCAGCCACATACACATATGGTAAAATACAGTTAAATGTATGTAGAGCCATACAAAATACTAATCAACAAAATTTTATTTTTGTAATTATATTTATATAAATAATAATTCATTTTTAGAATATTTATGTTACATAGGGGCATGAAAGTTTAGGTGGGACATGGCACAAAAAAGCTTGGGAAACACTGATCTAAACCATAAAATTTTAAGTTAGAGATTGGGAAATAAAAATAGGCACGCATAATTAATTGTGCTATGTATTAATATTATAGTTATAATCAATGCGAATGATTCATTTATAAATTGTTAGTTAGTCACCCCCAGAAAACAAATTATTATTCTTAGGCACACCCACCTTTTGGCTTGACAATAGTATAAGACTCATTCATTGAAAACTTTCCTATCATGTATTTTCTGTTTCTAATTCTCATTTATTGATATATAAATAATGTTATTTTTCTTCCTCGAGGCTCAGTTTAATAACATTGTTGTATTTTTGGTTGCCTATCTTGCAGGCTGCCAAAATAATAACTACTTTAATTCATTGTACAAGCTTATTAAAAGCTATTGGAACTCTAATGGATATTTCGGACACAATTTCCAATTATCAACATTATTAGCTAATTATAGTGGGATTCTATAGGCCCCCTTCTTTCTCTATAAATTTAAAAGAAGTCCAATAGACCAGTATTAAATATTTTGATAAATAAAACATTCTACTAATCTATTTTTACTTTATTCATAGCATAGCATGGATAAAGTATTTTTTATGGATTTTCTTGAACCAAATATATTTTTACTTATTTTACTGAATTGAACTTTCAGTTACCATGTATGTTTTTTTTGGCCTAATAATAATATTGTTAAAAAATTAGTTGATTTCATTTTGAAGATGTTCTAAACTTCAACGTAAATTGTAATTATATTAAAAATGTTATTATAAAATTATACAACCTTTTGATCACTACTTCTATGTTTATTTTCAGAAACGAGCTCGAAAACTTAGCACCCCCCCCTGATCTTAATGATTAATTAACGGTACTAGATAAGCTTTTGAGCAGGATATCACACACACTTGAATACAACCATAGAATAAATACCAAAAATTTGTTGTTGTTTTTTAATGTACATTTAGAAATTACAATTTATGTGTTGTCTTAGATTTTAGAAAAATTTCCATTTTCAAAATATAAACATATTTAATTAAATCTTTAATATCCTAACATTTTTAAAGCGGTTTTCTATATGAATCCCAGTTAGTTAGTGAAGATTTTGCACTTTTGAAAATCAAATGTATTAGATTAAATAACAGAATATAGTAACCGTTCATAGTGATAAAAATCAAACTATATATTTACAAATGACTAATTAAGTAGTTACCATATATTAAAACTCAGTTCTTAATTAAAAAAATAATAATATTTTTATTATGATTTTCTAAATTAGATTAATGTTAATAATTTAAATAGTTAATCAATTCTACCATCTTAACAATTATTTTTTAATCACAATAAGAAATGACAGCCACAAGAGATGCGGGTCCGAGGTTCATCCGAAGGTTTGTGGCTGTCATTCCTTCATTTTATTTAAAAAATAATTATTTAGATTGTAGAATTAATTTACTGTTTATATTATTTTCATTAATATAATTTATTTTTAAATTAAACCAAAAAATTATCCTATATTTTTCTTCATTTTTTGACAGAATAAAAATATTTATTAAAAGGATGTCCTCTGCTTGATGCAAATAAACATATTATACTTTTACTAATTAGAATATATATAATTTATTTCATAGATAATATAGTTTCAGAGGTTGGACCTTCATCATCAATCTTTTAATTATAAATATTTTATCTGTTATTTTACATGGGTTCAATTACACGATTGGATAATATCTAAATTCCTTTTGTTGCTATCTATATCCAATCGGGTAATTGAACCCATGTGAAATAACAGATAAAACATTTATAGATTGATGATGAAGGTCCAACTGCTGAAAGTATATTCTCTATGAAATAAATTCTATACATATTTATATTCCTTACATATATGTTTATTTGTATCAAGTAGAGGATAACCTCATTGATTCTTTTTATAAATCAATAACTTTATTATTAGTACAAGATCCCGACTTGGGTCGATCTTCCCCTATCGAGTTTTCTGATAATATTAATGTATTAATAAACAAAACTTGATAGGGTCGACATCCAATTTCCCTGCATTTTTGATAAAAAAATAATAATTTGCAATAAAATTATCTACATTTTCATATATAACTACAAAATACTAATTCGAAATTACCTGTTGATACCCTGTCTACCTGGACTTATGCAGCGAAAAAAGATGGCGACCCAACTTGGGCATTTTACCATATACTTATACATATTTTACTCTCGATTCTTAATATATTTATCCGGAAACTCGATAACTACATTTATGTAATAAAATTAACAACTTTAATTTTTTTTATTAAAAAAAGCTATGCAGGAAAATTGGATGTCGACCCTATCAAGTTTTGTTTATTAATATAGTACATTATATTATCAAAATATTAATTTCATTAGGAAACTCGAGTCGACCTAAGTCGGGATCTTAGACTATACTCTTTTATATTTTTATAAAAATGTAGAAATTAATTTTGATTGTCCTTCTCTTAGTTATCCTCTTTACTTGAATTAAAAATAATCATATACAATAGTCTAATTACTAGTAAGTTGACAATTGATCTGTCTATGCTTCGAGGCTGACTATTTAGGTTCTAGTTTTACTCTTTTTTTTCTCTCTTACTAAAAACTACTCTAGAGTCTAGCAAAATCGGTCGCCTGTGACTGTTCCAAATGGCTTATGTGTGTGTGTGTGTCTGGATGTTTATTTGCTATACCCAGCTGAATGTGTGTGTGTGAATGTGTCTCTGGATGGATGCTCTTGAGTGTTTCTCTCACTGGTGCCAAATAACCGAAACGGCTTAAAGATGATTACCACAAACGCCGCTCTTAACCGTACCTATCTCTTCAATCTTGAAACATAAAGAGACAGTGTCAGGTTAAGATCGGTTGCAAGATTTCAGTAACCAGTATATATAGATTTAGGAATTAAGTAATAAAGGCACTGGCGGTGTGACTAACAATTAATTGTGATCTTTATTGTAACCAAAGTATTCGTAAGTAAAAGTAACTCAGTACAGTAGAAATGTGACTCGCGAGAAATGGTAGATTTTGAGGTATTTGTGTCTCACCATTTTGGCCTCTTGGTTCCTAGCTCCTAGATACCTAGTCCTCAGTCTATATACCTATTTATTGCACATTTATTTTTAACTACTAGGCCTAGCGACCCTTATAGGCTAGGTTAGGCTAGTCGTAAAAGGTTTTTGGTCAGACTAAGCCCTTGCTCTTTTTTAATTTATTTTATTTTTTTCTCTAATCCAATCCTTTTTTTACATACCTTTAGTTTTTCTAAAGACCCACGTAAATTAACTTTTTTTTATTATACAAAGTTTTAGTCATATTAATTATTAGTTTTGGGTACTAGTATATTTGTACAACTTTTTTTTTATTTTTATTTTTTTTTTTAGTAAACATATTAACACTTTTTATTTATGCTAATTTTTTTTTAAATTTCAGCTATCATTTTGAAATAAAAAAAAATTGTACTTACAGAAAATATTTTTGTTTGCTTGAAAATACACTAATACAACAAAAAAAATACAAAAAATAAAGCTTTTTATATTTGTAAAAAAAAAAAAATCTTTTTCTTTTTTCTCACTACATCCTCAAACGGAAGGGTCATCTTCCTGCAAACATCATTTCCTTAAATCGTCACTCACATTTAATTCATAAGTATATTCAATTTTAGCTAGATTATTTTTCGACCACATTTCATAAGATCAGAGAAACAAGATTCTACATAAATTAGGGACCAGTTTTTCTTTTTAAGAAGTTTGTGCATAGCCCCCCTTTTTTGATCCCTCATCCGTTTCCCAATCAATCCTTTCTTACCAGGCCAAGGGCTCAGAGAAAGAGACAGACAGATAAAAGCTTCGAAGTCTTCAGCAGTATCTTCGCATTGCCGCTCTGCGCGACTTACTACGGAAGGTAACTACAACTACAACTACAAATTGTGCTCCAATCTTTTTTTCTATACTTGTAGAGAAAATGTAGTGTGAACCAACCAACCTCTTTAATCGTGATTTTATTTCTGCCTACTGTACTAAGTCCTAATGTACTTAGTCCTAATCAATTTAAGTCATGTAGTTGTCAGACTCTTATACTGGTTACTGTTGTTGTTGCAATGGGTAGTCATACAGCAAGTATCGCTTTCGATGTACCTCATCATAGAGTAATATAGAGTGGAATGCTCCATAAGGAGGCAATGTATTTTAGCGTATACGAGTTACAGAGCTCTCTGGCAAGACCAGGGCAGAATCATTGGGCAATAAAATGGCGGAAACCCGCTCTTTTCGGGGCAAATTTTGGTGACATTATTAAGAGCAAAAAACGCGCTTATATATAACTGAGGGGTGAACCGCGATTGAAATTAGGTGTACACCGTCTTTGGAATTACTTTGGAATTCATTAGATAATCTATTGTCTTCTGCTTGGAAATGAAAGTGGAAGTAGGTGTACACGATTTTATGTCGCGGTTCACCCCTCGTATATAACATAAATGGTATGTATCTTTTATCTATGACAAAGACTTTGAATGTTCTACGATCTTTGGATAGCTCTTAATAACTAAGAGTTTTCACCCTGCAGTCGCCAGAGAGCGCTTTTTCGATATACGGTAGCCTTCCACTCTATATTACTCTAAGTAACACATTCATTCTATTATTTATTTATAACATACTCTAGTAGAGTAATAATGGAAATATCGATTTCCTTCATTAATCGTTAAGTATTTTGGTTGCCTATTTTTTTCCGCCTACTCAGCGATACAAGCGAATGATTATTCATTATTATTATTATTTTTTATTTTATTTTAATGCCTAATTTTTAGTACTATCTACGATTTACTGTTTTAATTAATTGGATCGGATACTTGTTTAAATATTAATAATTCAAGCTTAAAGAGATAATAATTTATGTTAAATATTTGATAAAAACTTTTAGATTCATTTTTTTTTTACATATGTATAGTAATTTTTTTTTAATCAAGACATATTGAAGTTTTGTAGCTATTTTCTTGCACGCAATGTAGATACATTATAATGATAACATAAACTTGAAATAGGAATAATAAAAATGTATTATTATCATTGATATTTAGGATATCCGATTCAATTCCAGAATAGTTTTAAATTAAATATTTGAATTAAAACAAATTAGTGTGATTGATATTTTAAAACAGTGGTTCTCAAACTTTTAACTTTGCTGCCCATTATTTTTATTTAGAAATACCGTTTATTTCTACCCAGATTATTTTTGTTTCCGATTATTATTATTAATGTATACATTGATTTTATTGAATCTATTTGAATAACCAAAATAATGTTTTATTTTCAATATTTTGAATTCGGTATATAAATTGAATAAGAGAATACGAAAATAGTGGGTACATAAAGAATTTTGACAATCAAGTATATGAAAGTAAATGATTATTATTGATGATATTCCGCTTAGATATTCTCACTAAAAATATATATTATGGTTTCAGTCGATAAACAAATCAATCACCTAACATTTATTTTCTCCTGTCCGTATGTCTGTTTATCTGACTACCGCTGATAACTCGAGAACGTTAGCTCGGAAAAAACTCTGGTGCCAAAATGTTTGTATTTTCAAAACAAAGAATTGAATCTATTTTGAGGTTTTTCTAGATTAATAAGAACTTACAGATAAAACAATTGAATGTTTTAAGTGGAGATTTTGATTAGTTGTAGCTAATGAGCTGTAATTTTTGTATTAATACCTCGTAACTTTTAAATTTCTAAATGGGACAAAAACAAAATACTAAATCACTAAAATTTTTAAGATCCCATACCGAGTTTTAAAAGTTTTCACCTTTTTCTTCAATTTATATATTTATAATGATTTTTAAAATATCTAAATAATTAACAATATAAAACACTTTTCGTCTACAGTTTGAGAAACGCTGTTTTAGAAGATTGCTAAGAGTCCCATTTTCTTTGGTGAATTCTACCCTTTCATTTATTTAGATTAGCGTTTATTCAACCTGGTAATGTTTGAGACGTATTTATTATCAATAATAGAGTGTCCCTAAGTTACCAGGGGTTGCCTTTCTGGGGATTTCGTGAGTCATACTGTGTGGAAAATTTTCTGACCCTCTTTGTTGGATTATGCCCCACCTTTTGCACAGAGCACCGTCATTTATTGGGGATCGCAAATGACGTGAATGGGCTGCTCTCCCTGTCTGTCGTTAGGGTGGTTTTCTCCCTGTCCCTCTGCCCACGGGGGCACCCTCTTCGCCGATGCTGACGCCCTCAGATCTGCCTCATCGATCGCGCTCAACTTGCTTGGGTGTGTGTTTTTGGGGAGGGTGTGTTAGTGTGATGTGGTTCGTTACAAGATAGCAAGGGTGCGTGCATGTCTTCCTAGTTTAAGGGGATGCTTGCGCTTCTAATATTCAACTTGGTACCTACATTCAATATTATTTAAAAGTAAGCTGATTTACTAACGAAATTTCATCTAGAATCTTAATAGATTAATCACTATATATAATATTCTCTAGGTTTGATCGTATAATAATCAATTTAAAAAATAATAAACTATCAATTTACTGGTAATAATTGATATAAATGATACGAAAACTTAACACATTAAAAGTATTTATATATTGTTTTCTAATTTCTATTTCTATATTGCTTAAATAATTTTCTTAAAAAATTTAATACAATTTTTTCTTAAGATAATTATAATACATTAAATAAAAAAAATGTGTATTAAACATGTAATTACATAGATTAGCGATTCACAAGCTACAAAAGTGAAAAATTAAAAAAATAATGTGTTTACTTGCAAGGAAAATAGGATAAGAAAGTGCTTTATGAAAAGAAGAAGAAACATCCCATATTTATATTAATTACATTTATTGCTTGATTAAAATAGTAAAAATACTTACTTACAATATATCGATATATATATATATATATATATATATAATAGATTTACATGAAAATTAATTTATAGACATTATAAATCAAGAATGAGCGCGCGTCTATGCGTTTGGAGGGTGCGCCTCTATCGACCCCTTTCAGCAATGATGACCGCCTGAATAAGAGCGACTCTAGTGGCGAACCCTCCAACTTACAGCAAAACATCCATTGATGGCTCGAAATTCAATTAGTTTTTGATATTACAATTATCTTGATTTCTACCCTAATTGTTTTTAATTCTAATTTGACGCATATTTGTAAATATCTACATTATATTATTCTTCATCCACTCTAAACACGTGTTGTTCTACTTTATATATGTTTAAATTAATTACTCTATTCGATTTCTATAAAACAAAGCCCTCTAGACGAAAGATAGAAAATTTCTAACAACCATGCTTCCATAGGCGCTAACTACTTAAGAATAATAATAAATGGAGCTACACCGAAAGTTTGATATGAACGATTCTACTCGGAAGCTGAGCTCACCACCAAACACCACCATATACGTCGATTTCACTGCTGGCCTATGGGTGAACGCCCTTTAGGCGAAGCAGCCTTCCTTCAACCCCTTGTTCACCTCTCCAACTTGTATAATAATCAATTTATGAAGGGAGTACGCTGAAGAGTTGTTTTCCGGTTCACTCAAAAAATTATAAATGTTTATTTTTTGTTGTTTATCGATTTGGCTGGGAGAAGAGAAAGTACAAAATAGGCCCCGTGGCTAATATGGCGCTAGTATCGTTAGGGATGCCAAGGGTTGAGATGTGCTGCCAAGGGTGGCTGTTTTCTGTACTTGGGACTACCGTCTACGCATGCTCTGTCTCAATACTCGTAGTCAGAATGCCGATCTTGAGATCGATCCCTGCTCCGTCGTTGCGATTCGAGGCCCAAAATGGCTCATTCGAGAGCTTGCAAATCCCAATCTGAATAGTTCTTCACTAGACAAGAAAGGGCACTGTACTAGAAAAAGATTTCGGGGGGTTAATAGCCACGCCTTTGAGCACCACCACCATACGCTTCCAAAATCCACTAGAAATGCAATTCACTCAAATTTCACTCTAGAAAAAACTGTTTCGCAGAAGATAAAAAAGAACATCGCAACCAAAAAGTGAGGAGCCAGTGTCGTAGAGTGCAGAGATCGGAGGCCGGCCACTGGACGCCTTGGCTATGTCCCGAGACAGCAGTAGACCTGAAGTGTACAGTACTGCTGTGACAGGACAATATCAAGGCATTTCGTGGGGTGGTGATAAGTCGGGGGCGGGAAGACGAGTGGTGCGCTCGGGCTGAGATCCGGACAGCCACTGGCGGCGGCAGCGGCGGCGGCGACGACCGGGCCGCCGCCGGGGGGCGGCTGCGCAAGCCAAGCACGTGCATGCCTGCCTGCCTGGGCGGGGGTATTGATCCCATGCACAGAGGGGTCGGGTCACACCCTCCACCGTCTCTATCCACCATACGTCCAACCAGCCACCCCCTGCGCCCTGCGCCCTGCAACCCTACATACACACCCTCCTACCAGCTTACTGCTGCTTGCTGCTGCCTCTGCTTGCTTACCTTCATTGGATACGGCTTCAGCAGATCCATCCGCTCGTGCATTGGCTTGCGCCGCGAGTCCACTCTGAAAAACACACACGTCCGTCTATTAACCGACAATCGCTCAACAAGTCAATTGAAAAAAAAAATGTTTAAATTAAAACATACACTTCACCTTTATTTATTCACTTAGTTTTTAATTAATATATCACTAATATACTTATATATACACCGAGTGGGTTTATTATCTTGAGAAAGTCTTATAACTCAAAAACAGTGCATTATATGGAAAAAAGTTTGTTTATATCGAGGGGAAACTAAACTACGCTATTGGTTGTCGTCCTAGAACAAGCTTTCATGGGTATTTCAATGTCAAGCTCTGTTTTTTGAATGGAAACCTATATTTTTCTATACGTCTACTTAATCTACAAAAAAAAACTGAACAACTTTCATAAGAACTATATTTTTAAACGACATCAAATAAACAAAATACATGAATCAATTTGATCTAAAAAAAAATCTTAATTATTTTTAACAATTATTTAACTTAATTATCACGTAATAATTAATTATTAAATAAATAAATAATCATTAAATCGAAAAGTCACAACAATGAAAATAAGTGTTTATAATGATCTTAAAACTTGATTATACTCAGATTTAAGAGATTATTTCCTCTTAATAGAACTATTTAAAATTCTTGGGTTTAAAAAAGTTTATTTCTCATGTCAATCCAGTAGATAAGTTATATTGTATTACCATAAAAGACAGAATTAAAATGGTCTTAATTTATGCAGTTAAAGTGGAAGAAGTGTTATGGGGCTGCCATTAAAATGGATGCCGAGCGTTTTCCTGATAGGAATACACCCTCACAAGCTTCATTTTATCATGTTGTAAATGGTAATGTAAAGGCTTGGAAGAAACTGAAACAGGCCAAAATAACGAAATCGGAAATGGAATTCAATCAGAAGACTTGCAATACACTCTGGAATGTCTCAGAACAGTGTCGCAAAATTATTAAATTATTTATTTAATCATTTTTATTTGATAATTAAGTTAAATTTTTTGAGATCTAATTGGTTCATGTATTTTGTTTATTTGATGTCGTATAAAAAATTAGTTCTTATGAAAGATTAAGTAGACGTAATAAAAAATATAGGGTTCTATTTAAAAAACAGAACTTGACTTACAAATACCCTTGAAAGCTTGTTCTACATCAACAAACTGGCGTAGTTTAGTTTCCCCCTCGATATAAATAAACTTTTTTTGAAACTTTTTCCATATAATGCACTGTTTTTGAGTTATAAGACTGTCTCAAGATAAAAAAAAAACTCACCCGGTAAATCTTTAATTAGAAATATTTTACCCTTTATTTCTCATGGGTTCATTTACCCGATTGAATATAGATAAATTCGTTTTGTTATTATAACAAACTAGCCACATCTAACTAGTGTCCATTCGAATATTAGCTTTTTGTTCAACAAAAGCTCAAATGAAAGTTATAGTCAAAATTTTAATATATTAATTTTGGGTGTTAGAAGCTTATTTATTATAAAAATCCATTTAATGTCTTATTTAATTATATTATCAATCTAACTTGCATTAGTCCACATACAAGAAGTCATTTGTAACTAAAACTCTGAAATATGTGAAATATTTGTTATAATGATAGAATAAATTCTGATTTATAGGTGTTGCATTTTATTTAATTAATTAATTTAAAAAAATAAATTAGACCGGAAATGGAATCAAGAACTTTGAGACTATATTTCAAAGAAATATACTATATTTAAATTAAACACAAAAACACAATCTTTAATTTATTCCCTAAAATTAAAAAAATATTTCTACCTCTCGGTAAAATATAGTTTGTATTTTTAAATATCATTTTGCCTTCTTTCAAAAAAAAAAAAACTTTTTTTTTGATATTATAGTCTTTTTTGTCTCTCTTATGAGGGCTCAGAAAGTAAAATTTATTGAACCAAGAAAAATAGTGAAAGTGAAAATAAAATTCCCCGTGATTTTTTCTTATTTTAATTTCACTAATCATTTTAAATTGGCAATTTCCCATTTTTTTTCTACTATAATAAATTCTTGAAAATAAAAAGTAAAGTTTAACAAACAAGAAATAAAATATTTAATTGAATCTAGTTAGTCATCATCATCCCCTGTTTTTAGAATATCGATCGATCTTTTAGGATCCTTCTAATGCCAGGGATAACTTCCTGTCCTCTTAATCATTTAATATCTATCATTTTTATCTAGCATGTGTAATTAAATAGCCTTCATATATTTGTTTTTTCATTTCTATTTAGAAAATTAGATTATCTCATTCCATTATTAAAGCGTGGTCCCTAACTAGAGACTAATTTTCATTACAGGATACATTTTGGACGATTTATCAGCTTGTTTTAATATATAATTCAAACCTACAATAGAAATTTGTCCCTTTATGGAGACCTTTTTTAGTTTTTTCAAAATTACTCATAGTTATATTTGATTTTGATGAAAAAATAATATATTAATGAGAATTCTCAGGGATTAAAAAAGTCTCCTGTAATAAACGGCTTAAAAAAAGATCATTAATAATTTATTTCAAAATTTTTACTCCGTTTTTCGGAGGAAGCTTCCTTATAGACCTTGAATCACTTAAATTGTTATAATTGAAAAGTTTTTGTTTTGCCGAGAGTAGCAGAGTTGTTGATTAACAAAGAGGTTGTCCTCTGCTTGATGCAAATAAACATACACACTTATATATCGAGATGATATATCTGTATATATATTATTTATTTGTTTCAATCATCAAACAAATAAATAATATATACACACTTATATATCATCTCGGTATATAAGTGTGTATGTTTATTTGCATCAAGCAGAGGACAACCTCTTTGTTTCTCTTTTTTAGAGGGGTTTTTGACAAATTATAAAAAAATAAATAAAAATTACTAATATAGAAGTACTTTAATGGCATATTCCCTTTGGAAGAACTGATTAAAAATTACTAAAATAAATTACTTTAAAAAAATCTAAAAATCACCCTTTTTAATTTGTTTTGTCAAAACCTCTAAATTCAAGATTAATAATTATTAATTCAACAGATAAGGTAGAATATTAATAAAAGACACACGTACAGAGACATTTTCTAAAGACGACATTTTTGAACTCAGGGGGGGAGATCTAAAGATCTGTAACAATTTCAACTTGCATTTCACCAAGATTTCTATTAATTCATATATAAACTTCTGTTTCTTTTTATCGTGTATTGTAAATAAACATACATGATTATTTAGCCTTAAAATATTTAAATTATAATAATTTGAAAAAAAAATTCTTACACAAATTCTTTTGTGAATATAAAGTAGAGAACTGTTCCAACATAAAATAAGCCTGCACCTGCGATCAATCCGACGATTGGGCTTGTCTGAAAAATAAAAATTCAATTATAATCCTCATAATTGACTAACTAAATGAATATTAAATTTTACTCAATTTGTTTCATTTCTTTAGTCTTTGTTTGAATGAAATCGTAATATTTTTAAAAGAGAATTAAATTTATATAATATTTAGTATTTTAAGATTTCTTTCTTTCTTTCTTTCTTATTATTTCAATAAATATTTATTTAATTTTTGTGTTTGTTCTGCAGAACCCCAATGGAGGCTGCCAGCGGCGGTGGCGGATCCGGCGCCGGCAACGGGACCGGCTCTGTTGGAAATGCTATGGATCACGAAGGTCCCGTGGGACCTGGTCAAAATGTCAATTCGGCCCAGCACGGCTTGGCTCCAATGAATGGTGGCAGTCAAAATGGAAGTTCTGGTCGCTCCACCCCAAGCGGGGGAGACCCAGCCCCTGGCAAACTTTTCGTCGGCGGACTCTCTTGGCAAACAAGCTCCGACAAACTTAAGGAATATTTTGGAATGTTTGGAACTGTTACTGATGTTTTAATTATGAAGGATCCTATCACGCAGGTAAATATCAATCTTCTCAATTTCATATTCATAATATGCCAAAATTATAATGGGATGTCAAAATAAATAAAAAATCTAACAGGGGAACTGGTGGTTTATTATTTTGGAGAGGACCATAACAAAATGGAAAATTCCACCTTTGTCGCTCTTTTAGTCAGGATGGAATTCTAGCAATGAGTCCCGGATGATGAGAATTTTTCATCGAACTAGAATGGGCAATTCAAAAACATTGTATTTTTGGCTGAATGAGTCTGGTAATAAAAATTGGGTAACACATCTCCTTAAAAGTTATGAATGGGTCTCTGGGTTCGAGCACAGGATAAACTCCGAGATAGTGTGCTCTATTTGTAATAATTTCATATCATAAATGTGTGCCCGAAATCTGTTGAGGGAGGGCTACTCAAGGAAGACTATTGTAAATGTTGAGGCTTTCTGGGAAACTTTGAGACCTTGGAGCTTGAGTGGGTTAAGGGGCTTATAAAATTTTATTGGGGGTTGCACTACGTCTCGGTTCTTTTATTATAAATGAATGAAGGGAGGTGAAAGAAGAAAATGACAGGAATATGATTGATTGCTTTTTGTAAATGATGTGTTCATTATATCCATGTATTGAATTATATTAATTCTATATATATATGTTGCAGTAAAAACCCGTTTTTTAGTAAGAACGAATTCTTACTAGTTAAAACGCATTTCACTGAATACCATGGCAACTAGAGTGATGACTGATGTTGGTTGAGTTTGGTGTAAAGGTCTAGAATCTTCATTTTTGACCTTCCGTCTCATTTTAGGTGTTTATTTTCAAAAAAATTTTAAACAAAAATGTCAAAAATTACATCCTCTACAACTTTGCTTCTAATTTTTGACATTTTTGTTTAAAAATTTTTGAAAATAAACACCCTAAATTAGGCGGAAGGTCAAAAATTTGAACCAAACTCAACCAACATAAGTAAACTCTAGTTACCATAAAGATATTCAGTGAAACTCGTTCTTATTAAAAACGGTTTTTTTTACTGCAACATTATACATATACAATAAGTAAATGAATAATAAGATATCCAATTCTTTAAACAATGGCGATAAAATAATTACATTATCTAATAAAAATCACAATCAAACATATAACATGATCACATACAAGTACGAATCTAGGAAAAGTCTAATGGGGGCTACAGCCCCCTGAAATGTCTTTGATTTAACTCTTCTTATGTTCTATTTGAAAATGTTATATCGAGATAAAACTTTTAAATATATTCGTTTTATTTGTGAAATTCACTTTGTATAAGTATTATTAAATAATGTTTGAGCAAGAAGCAACACCACGTTCCCTAACAATTATTAATTTAATATACAGGGTGTTTCAAGAGGAATAGTAAATATTTTAGGAGGTGGTAGTATAGACGAATTGCAATAAAAAATGCCACATAACATGTGTCCAATTTTTATTGTGTAGAGAGATACAGCTGAGTTCAATGCATTTTCGTTTTGTGTCTTGGTACACCGGTTGCTATGGGTTTCTATGGGCGTATTTATCGAATCTCAGCAGTAGAGTGTTGATGTTCGAGTTGCGAAGTTGTGCTTTAGTTTACATTGAAGTTGTCCAAGTCTACTATACTGTAGCGTGTAAACATGCCGCACGTATTTACACATGCTGAGTATGCCGAAATTGGCTTACATACTAACAGCTGTATCTCTGTACTCAATAAAAATTGGACACATGTTATATGGCATTTTTTATTGCAATTCGTCTATACTACCACCTCCTAAAATATTTACTATTCCTCTTGAAACACCCTGTATATCTTAAGAAAGAGACATTTTTAAATGCCTTCAACAATTGAAAACTTCTATTCTTTCTTACTGGGAACGTTAGTCAGGCAAAACATGGTCTATTGAATTCACTCTAAAATTTCCATTTTTTTTTTTGCAAAAATATTCCTTTTGGTTTAAAAAATGAAAAACTGATTAGGTTATCTATAGGCTTATAGGGTCAGAACTTTAGATGAAAAATGCAGCAAATCAGAAAAAATCCGAATTGTTATTAGAGTAATTAGTGAACAGTTGTAGCTAAAAAGGGGAAATAATCCGTGGTGCTAGTGATCATTTTTATCATGTCACAAGGATTGATTTAACAATCTCCAGTTATTTTCTTGACTATTTTACTTTTGGGCATTAGACTTTTTATATTTAATAAGCTAGAAATTTAGATAGATATTATGAATGAACTGCATTTCTTTGCTAAGGTTTAACTTTCTAGATAAAATTCTTTACTTACAAAAAATTGTCAAACCATTAAAATTTACGGAAAGCATACAAATTCTTTCACCTTTTCCTCCAATCTATTTTTGTGTAAATTAAAAACTCTGCTTTACCTTTGCCAAATACAATTTGAATTTTATTTATATTTCATTATAAATTCTTTTATTCGTCAATCCTTAAGGGTTTTTTCTTACAATATAAAAGTAAATTTAGCAAATCAAATAAATATTCTTCATTTATATTAAAGTAGTAGTATATTAGTAGTAATTAACGTCTTCACTTTTAACATATAATTCTTCATTTACTTTCAGTTATTTTGTTTATGCCATTAAATGTATTTAGTAGTATTAGACAAAAACCTTTAAGGATTAACGAATATAAATTACGCACTCATTAAAGTTTTTTTTAAGAATAATTATAATAGAAATGTATTCTAATCCCTCATTATTTTTCTATTTTTTAGAGATCCCGTGGCTTTGGATTCATCACATTTGCAGAGCCTGAGACTGTCGAAAAAGTACTGAAAGTTCCAATTCACACTCTGGATGGGAAAAAAATTGATCCCAAACATGCCACACCCAAAAATCGCGCCAAAGCTGGTAACCGCACCAAGAAAATCTTTGTTGGTGGAGTTAGTCAGGATACGTCTAGTGAAGAGGTGAAAGCCTACTTTGGCCAGTTCGGCAAAGTTGAAGAAACAGTCATGTTGATGGATCAGCAAACCAAACGCCATCGCGGTTTCGGATTCGTCACATTTGAATCTGAAGATGTTGTTGACCGTGTGTGCGAAATTCACTTTCACACAGTCAAAAACAAGAAAGTGGAATGTAAAAAAGCTCAGCCCAAGGAAGCTGTCCAAACGACCGCTCTTCTTGGCAAACGAATGGTCGCCCTAGGTGCCCTTGGTGGGCTTGGTGTCCGAATGGGTGCCGCACAACCTCTGACCCAAGTGCAGACGAATCAGCTGGCGGCTGCTGCTCAAGCTCAGGCCCACGTTCAGGCTGCAAACGCTGCGGTCGCGGCCCAAGCGCAGAACGCCGCTGCTTTGGCTAACTATGGGAAACTTTTCGGAGCTTATCCTACCTTGGCCAGCTACCGATATACACCTTATCCACTACCAACAGCTGCGACACCCGGTCAGACACAGCCTTCGGCAACCACTCCAGGTCTATCTGCAGCGGCCGCTGCAGCCCTGGGTCCTCCTAGCGCGGCTGCCGTGGCTGCTGCAGCCAACCCATATCAAGGCTACAGTCTTACCAACGTGGACATGTCTAGTTTTCAAGGAGTAGATTGGGGATCGATGTACGGAATGGGCATGTACGTTTGAAGTGCCCCAAAGTTGCTGAGGCTCTGCCTCGACGAGCATAAGCAATAACTCGCAATAAGCAACCAGTATTATTTAAATATTTGTATCTCTCTTTCTATTCTTTCTCATTCTTTTCTTGTGAATCAGGGGGTTGCGCGTGCCGATCTCAAAGTATATACAGTGATGTATATATATCTGTATAGAACAAGTAAAAAAATTTGACTTTTTAAGAATGTATTTAGTTTTAGAATTAGATCAGTTCTTTATAATCGAATTAGTTTAAAAAGAAAGTTCTAAACGCATTTACACATAAAATAACACTGAAACATCCTTAAAAAACTAGTCAACTAGAAGTATCTCTCCAAACTCAATTTGCAATTAATTATTGATCATTAATTAATTATTAATTAATATATTATAAATAAATAAATAAATATCACATTCACTTGGCCAGACATTCCATTGACGCAACTGGCAGTCTTCCCCAATCCCGATCGCAAATAACTTTGTCTTTATATTTCACTGTGAGAATTTGCGGACCAATGTAGCAGAAAGAAGCGAAAACGGGTCAGACCGATAAAAAAAAAAAAAACTAAAAAAAAAACTTGGGGCCCCCGCAACCCCCACTACCACTGACCCATTAAGACCAAGTATTCATGACATATTTAAAGTGTTAGCTTATTTATTTTTTTTGTTTTTAGTCTTTAATTTTTAATTATTTTTCATGTAGTTTAGTTTAATTTATTGGTGCATTCATTGGTTCCTAATTCATTTGTTCAGTGGGGCTACGGGGCCCCTTTAAATTATATAATGTAATAAATATTTCGGTCACTGAAGTGCTCTGATGTCATACTATATTATATTGTTATTCTTTGTGTAAAAAACAAAAATCTAGTTAGAAGAAAAAACTAGCTTTAACGATTGAATGACCATTTCACATAAAAATTATCAACCTGGAATTTACTCAATGTAAAAATATAATATATATTCATATATAAAAATATATATACATACATATATAATTATTATTACTATGACTATTATAATATTAATATTATTATTAAAAAATGATCATGTTTGTAAAAATAGTATTATAAAACCGGGTTCTATACGGCATCCTTTATTTTGTTAAAGACAACAACAACTTGGAACATTTGTTTGATGTTGTCATGTGTAGCGATGGGGCCGTATGGAATACGGGAGACGACGCGGCGGGCCAAGGCGAAGACAGATATAGGACAGGGATTCACACTAGCTTCCTTTTCAAAATAATAACCAAATTCAATCCTAAATGTTCTTAACACGTGCCATGCTTTTTTTAATATTAAAATCAACCCAATAATTGTTATTCTTTATAAAATAAAAACACAAAAAAAAAATAAAAAAATAATTCGGTGTGCCAAAAAATTATGCAAGGCAAATATATATATACATTTATATATATATAAACATGTCCTTTATAAGAATCATCTTCTTCTTGGCCTTCTGTTGGGTGACAATACCCTTTTATATTATTATATATAGGAAAGCAATAAGTGTTTTAAAGGAAAGAAAAAAACCCTCTATTTTTGTATTTAATTCTAAAAATGATGATAAAAAATAATTATAAAGTTTGTATTTTTTCTTTAAATATCTAAACTGGTGACATGGAGCACCAAAAAAAAAATATATTTAAAAATTCAATGAGAGGGTTATAATTATAGACAGATATAAAAAAAAAAAGAACTGATATTGTATAATCCTTGTGGATCCTACTTCTAGCCAGTTCTGTTTTTGGTGGTTTGTCGTATTTTAAATAAGTAGTGTTAAGTACACTTGACTAGTTTGTTAGTGTTTTAGATGTTTTTTGTAGTTCTCTGTGTAGCTGTAGTCGGGCTCGGATGGCCTGCCAACTGGTAGCGAGACGATAATGCACTGTAGCGCTGTTGTCAAATAAAGTAGTTTCATATCGTAGTCCTGCTGCTTGATACCGTATTTCTCTCATATCTCCTTCGATTTGCTTGGTTGGCCTGGATCTTGACTGTTTTCAGCAACAACTTCTTTTTATAATAAAATAGATACATTTCAAAAAAAAAAAAAAAAAAAATTTTAAAGAATCAACACATTAACCAAAAGGTCTCATTTAGGGCCTTTCTATTCCTCTTCCCGAATAAAACACACACATTTTTTTTATTATAAATCTTAGTTATGCACAGACAGACTTCCATTCATTTTCTTGCTGGCCGTTCCTCTCCACAGTGCCTTATCTGTCACGGTCAGATCTCATCTCTCTCTCTTTCAATTCCTCTTTTAAATACTCACTTGAATAGAAAACTTTTCTTTCTGCATTTCATATATAAGTTTTAACTTGTTGGCAAATACACCTTTTTGGCCTCTAAACAAATACAAATATTTAATACATACATACATACATATACTATATTATAATATATATATATATACAAATATTAAAGATAACTTTTTAAATATTCAAATAATTCAAATAAATATAATAATCTTGAATGTATCTGAGTATGATAGTTGTGAGTATGGTGTTTTGTGTTTGTATGTGATTTCGCGAGTTCCTACAACTACATATTTCTATTTTCACAAACATACACAAACATCAATCTATCGTAAAAAAAAAAAAAAAGTAAAAAAAAAATCGATGGCTCGTTCCCCTTACTTCCATAATTTAATCCTTTCGAGGCTAGCCTAGCAGATCACCCCCCTTTTTAACCTATTTTTTTTTATTTTATTTAAGTGGATTGTGTGCGCTTTATTATTTCTATCGGCCTATTAACTATATTCTATTTTTTATTAATTAATTATTACTACTATTAATACTATTTATTATTCTAATACTACCACTTCTACTACTATACTACTATATGTACTACTATTTATTCTTAATTCTTAATTCTACCAACGGTACATTTAAATCACTTGTGATTTAACACTAGTGTTGTGTGTATTATAATATAAATACTAAAAGATGTACATTAGTAGTTTTGGTAGCTAGTAAAGATAGTTAGGTAGTTATTTTTATTAAAACAAAAGGCTAGGTCTCTTAGGGCTGTGTTCTTCTAAAGAAACCATCGAAGCATCAACCTCACTGATGTCTTACTTAAATGGTAAGTACTAAAGAAAAGACAAATTCTTCTGATTCCAATTCTTCCCTCATCCTCAAAATCATCTCAACAAAACGAATCCATTATCTCTCACTCTCTCTTTCTCATTAGCATGATAGCCCGCCCAAGTGACCTGATTTTGACCCTGGTTTTTCCGCACGAGGCCTAAATTGTTAATATTTATTAATTAAAAATTTACATTTACATATTTAAATAAAACTTAGAACATTAATAAGAAGCTATATATAAACATATATATATCTATATATCTATACATACATTTAAATAAAGCTAGTGTACAGTATTTAGATTAGTTGTGTAGAGTATTTTTGTAAAGTTTGTTGATAACAAAAAATCAAGATAAAAACTAACTAAACTAACTTAACTGGAGTGCTTTGTCACTCGCCAAGGCTGTGCCAAGTACGGCCTATTCATTTATGACAATACAGATATATGCAGTGACTTTTTTGGACCACTCAATTATATTAATTATTATAGACATATATAATATTATCATAATATAAATAATCTCTAGTATTTAGAAATAATCAATTACTGTAGGATGCTCACTGAATCACATACTCAAATACTAGTCGTTTCTCTCATGTGAAATTAATTTTTCTTGCTAGAACAGTGGAAAGAGTATTTTATAACAGTGAACAGCCTTATTACAGACAATGAAGTTTTGTTATCTCTAGTCACCGATCCTTGTTATCAAAGGTTTTCGGTTCTCTTTTTTTGTGTTAAATCCTAGTGTATTTTAGTATAAGAGAAAGCATGGCAAACCCTGACTATATCTTTGTCTTCCTGATGGCTTCCGGCGGTTTACGGGAGCAGAGGGTGTGGGTCACCATTAAAAAAAGAAAATACTCATAAGGATTTTGATCATTCAAATCTCTAAATAAACGAAAGAAACGAAAAAGGCATATCATTTTAATTTTATACATCTTTCGATGGCAGGATACGAATGATAAAAGCCCTTATAAGTATTTTTTTCATTAATAATCCACCCTTCTCCGGACCTAGGGGGCTAAATGTTCACACATCCACTTGCATATCATCCCCGGCTGCCGGCGCCCGCGAACCCGAGGGACCACACCCACTTCGATCCTTAACCAACCCTCCTCTCCGGGAACACCCCCACCCACCCTTTATTTTATCATGTAAATGGAAAGGAACTATCATATTGCTCATAGACTTCGAACGAAACCCTGTAGTATAGTTATATTATTTATTATTAAATTATTAAATCAAAAAAAGATAACCTTTGAATATGTACATTCCATTATTATTATTATTATTATTATATATACAAATCTTATTATAAATTAGGAGTATTAATTCAAACTATTAAAACTATTTACAAGTTGACAGTGTGTGTGGCTTCTTCCCATTCCCATGGGCGAAAACAAAGTTATTAAAGCACACAGGTTGGCTCACAACTTTTGGTCATTTAGAGACATGAGAAATGAGGTCATTGAAAAAATAATCGAGTTTACTGATTATATATATATCAATATTCTCTCTCTTCTGTGCTCTCCAAGAGCGAACGAAGACCCTATATTGAGGAGTTATGGGCCAACTTGTCTACTCCAATAACCTTGATTTGGAGAAGAGGTTTTTTTCAGATATACGCCTGGTCTTCGTTAAAAAACAAATAACAAATCGCAGGTAGGTCATACATATAGAAGATCTGCCACACACACTTATAAGTTAATGCATCTACTCTATATATTTTGATTCATATTTTATTAAAACCAATTAAGTATATATGAATGTTTGTATGTGATTAAATATTCGCTGATAAAAACAAAGTTATAATAGCTAATTAGTTTATTATTAAGAGAATAAGATTTCCACGTTATAACTTAAAACCCCAGCGAAAAACGAATAATAATTCAAATTTGTAAATAACTAATTAAATAAATTCAATCATTGAAATTTTTTTTAGAAATGAACTTCAATTAGAACAAAAAGACATATAAGCATAGATTATAAATTTTTACATTTTTGAAAAAAATAAATTTCCTGATTCCTTATTTCAATTTATTTTTATTCCTTTGTATTAGTTTTTTTCTTTTTTTTCCTAATTGAGAGTTTAATTTTCATTAGTATTCGGGAAAGGAATAGTATAGGAATTAAATCAAAATGATAGATAAAAAAGGACAGTGAGAATAAAAACTAATTTTTAAGATTAGTAATTATTAGATTTAATATAATAAAGATAATCAGGGCCACGAGTAAATTTCGCTGAGGATAACTCCATTAATATACCCCGGGAACGAAACAATTATCTCCCAACACACGCAATCATTCCAATCCACATCCATGATTATGAAAATAAGAAAGTATTAACAACGCATTTGGGAGAAAAGAGTGAATTTTTCATCGTTCAGAGAAACTTACTTGAGACTTTGTCTAAACTTTATTAGATCGTTAATCTATAGGTTTTTGTTTCTACAGCAGTTGCTAGTAAAAGGATTTCAATTTCTCAAGGACGCACCACTAAATTTTGTTCCCTTACTAGGATAATTATAAATTTAAAAGATTTAGCTATATTCTTTTTTATTTAAAGATGGTAAAATATGTTTTCTTAAATTAACATACGCTCTGTGTACCGCTTGGTCTATTTACAGGGAAACCCCTCAAATCCGAAATCCCGGGAAATCCGAACGCAAAAAAGAAACTTTTTTATTTAGTCATAAAACAATCATGTATACATTCTACATTATAACCTTATTTTACATAATTAATTGAAAAATTAACAAGGAAGTACAGTAGCATACCTAACAAAGTGTAAATGTGTCTACATACTTATGTAATCTAGGATGGAAATACGGTAAATTCTGCTTATTGAAATTCTTTAGGTTAATCTCTTTGCAAAAACAATGAAATAATAATAGAAACACACAAAATATCACTTAATCTTTCACTTGATATCACAGTTATCTTCAATTGTCGAAGTTGCTTTCGGCTAATTCGGACAGGCTACAACAGCCCCAATTAGTTCGGATTTGAGGGGTTTCACTGTATTGTCTTAAGATAACAAGCAGTTTTGCCGCCCCTTGATGTGGACGCCTGTGTGCTGAGCACATCTTTGCACCATTGGCGGCGCGGTCCTTACCATTCTTTCTTTTATCTAGCTCGTGAAAGGAAGTGCACATACGTCCGATAGTTTGAATACGGTGCAACTGCTATAGAAAAAATCTTATAGCAAACTCACGAATCTGTAAAACAACCAACTACTTAGTTTTTTCCTTCGGCTGCCTGCAACGTAGGCAACCATATTTACACCTCAGATTTTTTTAAGCAGTGCTTGACGACAAATATAGAAAGATTGTTAATAATATATGTGGACTATGGATATAAATTGCTAATTTTAACAACAGGCAAATTTTGTAAAATTATGGGTAAATTAGGTTGAAGTTAACAAATAGGAATAATTAATCAATATAATCGTAAAAACTAATTTTTTTTTTTTAAAATAGAAGAAAGAATTATTTTTAGATTTCTTAAAAAAACGAAAAGTAGTAGCATAAGGAAAAGATAAGTTGATTAGTAGAATTATTATAGTAGTTTTTACAAATCTTGAAAATACAAAAGTATGCTTGCTCATTTCCCCTTAAATCGACAATGTAAAGAAGACCGTTTTATAAAAAAAAAATTGCAACAGTTTTACAAATTCGTGAGTTTGCTTACTCAGATCAACGTTATTATAAGAAATGCATGTTTATTATTATTATTATTATTATTATTATTAAAAGAAATAGTCATTCTTGGTAAAAAAAAAAGAAAATAAGTAAGATTGAAAAAATTACTACCAAGATGATTATTTAAATCCTCAATATTATTATTATTAGTAGTAATTAGTAGTAATATTTAAATAAGTATATGCAGGGACTACAATGTCGATATAATAAACAACAAATTTTAAATTGAGATATTTTCAGGAATGTATTTCACCAATTTTGAAACTATCCCATCAATCAAAGGTCAAAATCAGCGAGATCATTATCAATTTTTATTCGAGAAAGAAAATAAAAGGCTTTAGAGAGATTTCCAACCCAGTTAAGATCGAAAGTTCATAGTTAAAGCAAAGCATTTGAATTGGAATAAATCGAAATCCAGAATAATTGGCATGAATCACAAATCATATATTCCTCTATTCATATATTGCCATTCATTAATATTAATGAAATACAGAAAATGGAAGTGAGGGAGGGGAAATCAAGTGAAAACCACTTGTTAATTTCATTTGCAAAAAAGCCCAATTAAAAATATTCCATCTCCCTCGATATTTATGGATATATTTTTTTATCCTAAATCAATTCAAATCTCTTTTTAATGATTTGGTAAAATTATAGCATTTTCAATAGACCTTTTCATCCGATGAGGAGTGTGAGTCATCGTCATTTTAAAAAACTAGAAATTGGAAAATTTTGGACACTTTAGGTTTTAATGTCTGTGTCGTTGTCACTGTTTGCTTTAGGGAGAAGACTATCACTTTGCTTTTGCATCAATTCAGCATTGAGTTCTACCACTCTGTCTTCAATAGAAAATACCTCTAATTAATTACATTTCCTAATTTTAATATATTATAATAATATTTGTAAAAAAACCTATTAGTGGGTTTTAAAATTAAAAACCAATTAATTAATAAAAGTAAATTGAAACAAAGATTTAATTAAATACATTTTTATTGACACCCCTATCTTGTGAATAATTATTTTAATTAAGAAAAAATCTGACAAATTAAAGTTATCCGAAGATAAAACCCTGAAAGATCGATTTCTCGACTCAAAAACTCTCTAATCAGTGAATTTCATCGAAATCGTTAGTCGTTTTCAAGTATATACGAAAATGGTTCATTTTACGCTAAAATGCATTGAATTCGCCTATATTTTTTTATCAACATTTTATAATTTCAAAGTACATTGAGAATAAAACTAAAAGAAACGAAGCTACTACAGTAATTAATGATACCATAATAAAATGAGGTATAATAAGAATTCGAGTAAAAACTTTTCTAATACTTAGTAAATTGTTTGAAAATTTGAGTTGGAAGTTGAAACATGGCATAAAGGTTCACTTGCGTTATTCTGAATATAAGAATCATAAAGGGAAATCACTGAGGTTGCCCTCTGCTTGATATAAATAAACATAGGTAACTATATATAATAAATATGAATATATAAAATTTATTCGAAGGAGACAAAAAAGAGTGAGTCTTCTGCTGGAATTATAATTTTTTTATTTATTTAAAACGAAACTATAGTCACGTTATAAATAAATTAAAAACTTATAATTCCAGCAGAAGACACATTCTTTTATTATCTCTTTCAATTTATAAAAATTCAGCCACTCATGACAAAAAACTTTCAATTTAAAATTTGTTAGAGACTATAGTTTCGAAGATTTGACCTTCATCATCACTCTTTTTAATTAGAATTATTTCTCATTGGTTCAAATATCCAAGTGTTTTTTTTTTTTGTAATAGTGAGCTGATTGGTCACATAACAAAAAAAACTTTGATGTAACTAGTTTAATTTGTTATGTGATATCTTATAACGCCATACGATAAATAAATACTATAATATCAAAACGAAAACATTCAATCGGGTATTTGAACTCCTAAGAAATAACAGAAAAAACATTTTTAATAAAAAAAGACTGATGTTGAAGGTCAAACCTTCTAAACTATAGTCACTAACAAATAATTATTAATAAACATATTTATATTTGTTATGTAAATGTTTATTTGCATCAAGTAGAAGACAACCTCAGTGATTTCTCTTTATGAATCAACAACCCTACTACTCAAGACAAAACAAATTCTTTAAAAAATAATGCTTGAAAATGATTTGTCTCCACCTTACATACACTTCTAAGCACGAAAGCAAAAAAAAATTAATCTTTGATTAAATTTAATACTTAGGTTCTCGAAAAGAAATATAATAATATTTGATTTATTTTCATTCTCCCTCAAAAGATTTTTACTTTCACAAATATATATTCTTTATCATTTCAAGACTATAATGTGAAGTATTGCGATCGCCTGCCTGGCTCCTGTTACTTTGAGAGCTTGCATCTCAGAGATGAAAAAAGTTATATTTCATTTTCTGACATCTAGGTGGAAGAAATCGATGCCCTTAATAGTTTGAAACCCGATTTAGGACAAAAACCCGAATATTGTGGTCCACAGAGGCCAAAAACTGACCAAAAATCCATTGGTCAGTGCCTAAGTACATACCCCCCCCCCCCTGCATTTCGCAACCATAAGTCTCACAGCTACGGAATTCGAAACTGAAGCTCAATATATTCTAGAAGGAGTACAGTAAACTATTGGTTGAAATCGGAACACCGGAAGTTGACATCTACCCAAAAAATTTTTATTTATTTTTTTATTTTATTTTCTCAAAAACGGCACTAACGATTTTTTTTTAAATTGCTGTACCTATATAGATTTTAATCCGATTGAAATAAAGGAAGGGGTGTAAATTAGGAGTGTCGCGGTAATTTCAAATAAGTGAGAATGTGAACCAGTTGATTATATTAAAAATTGTCTGTAAAAAATTCACTGATGAAAAAGTCTATATTTGGGTAAAATAAAATTAATATTAATCTTTGCGTATTATTATATCGCGAGGTAAAATTTATTTTAAAAACCAAGGGCTCATTAATTCCTGAGAGTCATTTATTCATTCATTATTTTCATTCATCTTCATCTTATCATAATTGACGCAATTTAATTTTAATTAGTTATACCACTAGAGCAGGCACGGCGGAACGACTTAGGGGGGTCAAAACTTGGGAAGTGATGTAGGCCTACCTGGGGGTCTGGGGGTATGGAATACGTAGACAAATTCCCAGCGGGGTCAGCTGACCCCACGGTTCCGCCGTCCCTGCACTAGAGATATTACTATTTCGTGTGATATATTTATAACAATAATATTTCTTTTCTTTTTCAGAAATGAATTTTAAATAAATTCTATCGAATAAAGAAGATTTCAAAAAATGTAAATTTTTATTTATTATTAGTAATATTAGAATATTACCAATCTCTTACAATTCCTTCGTCTTTTCCCTCATCCTCGGTAATTTTTTAATTTTTTTTATTATTATAGAAATAGATGAAAATCCGAAAACAATTCTAGGATATGTCTGAACGCTACAAGCTACATTCAACAGAGTTTCCGATACCTAGTGTTTTATTTTTTAAAATGAAATTTAATTTAATGTGATTGTCTATGAGATAGTTATGATAAGGACACGGATTTTTATGCAATAAAAACCTCTAAAGTATGCAGTAAAAAAATCTAAAAATTTGAAACATAATTGAAACATCTTCAGTTCTCAATGCACCATCGAAATTACCTTTGGTTTAGCTTGGTACATTTTAGGGCCGGTTGTATGTCGCAAAGTAAATGCCTTTTACCACTAACCAAGGGTAGATGGTAAATGGAGGGGCTGTGATGGCCATCAGATGACAGGAACTTTCAGTGTCTGTCATCTGATTGGCTATCCCAGTCCCTCCATTTACCATCTACCCTTGGTTAGTGGTAAAAAGCATTTACTTTGCGACATACAACCGGCCCTTAGTAACTTTGTTGGTAGTAACAATTATAAAAATTACAAGAACTGTTGCACAAACAATTTTGATTTGATTTTTAAAAACACATTTATTAGATACATTTACTTTAAAGTTTAGTTTTTATATTTAAGTAAATGAGCCACGAAAGTTAAATAATTTAAATTGAAAATTTCTTTTTGCCGTGAGTAGCAGAATTTTCATAAATTGAAGGAAACAATAAAAGAGAATGTCTTCTGCTGGAATTATAAATATTTAATTTATTTATAACGAGACTATAGTTTCGAGAGCTTTGCGCTAGACTACAATTCACTGATACACCTGCACAAACATTCACATTTAATTATACATATATTTGTAAGAATTAAAATAAAAAATTTCAAAAAAAAGATTTCATTTTATTTATTAATTAATTAATTTTTCCCTGAAAGCTCATAGAAGGCGTCAGCTCCATTGCCTATTCTGCAAAGCATCTGGGTGTGAAGACGATTTGATAAGAAATAAGTCATAATATTCTTTTTATTACAAGGGTTGAAGTGTTTCAGTTTAAAATTAAGATCATTTTAAAGAATTTTTCATTTGAATTTATCGGGCCATCTTCAGTTTATTGAGCTAAGGTAAGTATTTTTTTTTTAGATAACCCAAAGCTATCAAGTAAGAATATATATAATGGCCTCCCCAATCCTTAAGGACCTTTTGATGAGAGATTTTTGTGGTTTGAATATATATTTCCTGGCTTATATACATATAATACAATTATGGAATATCAATTATTACTTATTAGTTTCTATTTTATTATTTTTTTTATAATGAATCATAAAAAAATAAAATAGAAAGTAATAATTGATATTGTCTTCATGCTAGATGAAATTTGGATTCAGTTGGATTTAAATACAAGTTTTAAGTTGTCTAAGGCTGATGATGACACAAGTGTAAGTGGTCGAAACGTCGGCCCTGTATGACAATAATAAATTTTAAAAATACATATATTATAACCTGTGTTATACACTCACAAGCAAAGAAACTTAATCATTCCGTTTTCAGTAATTAAATGCAATTTTTTCTATTCCATCCTATAATTTTACAAATATAAATATTGTTTTCTAAAAGCTTCATATTTCAGCATCCCCCCCCCCCCCCCCCCATTGGCCTCGATCCGTATAGATCATTTTGGCCAGTGTAATGTAGTTATATATTTTTATATTACATTAAATATTACATTAAATATATTACATTGATTACATTTAAATATTACATTAAATTTTTTAATAGCTATAATATGTTGAATCACGAACTTTGCTATTATTAAATCTTCAGGAATATATGAGAGAAGAATGTTCATGTTTGTTGGTAGAGGTATATTATCTTGAATTTTTATATAAAATTTATTTATTTTAACAATATTGATTTTGCACTGTAGGAAGATATGATTAACATCCCCTATGGATGTTTGATCACACTCACAATAAGGTTTATATCTAAGACCGAATTTGTGAAGGTATTCAGGTGTTAGTGAATGTCCATTTCTAAGTCTTATGATATGAACTGTTAGCCTTCTAAATGTTTTTATAATTTCAAACCATGGTGTTATTGGTATCCTCGGCATTATATTGTGAAGGTATTTTCCTTTATGTTGGCTACTGGAGTCCCATTTCAGCATTTAAAAAAAGAACAAAATCAATAAAATGTTGGATTATTTGATAATTTTATTAGCCTACAATGTAGAAACGATTTTTTCGCCCTTTTTCAATATTTACGAGTTGCAGGTATTAATTCAGTATAAAACCGTGTGTAGAAGGCAAATTCTCATCGATCTTTTTTATCAGACCTCGATCAAATAAAATTTCAGTTTATTAAGCTTGATAAAACTTAAGATCATGGATACAACGCCTGCAAATTGTTGCATTAGTGAAACAAGGCATCAGTCAGCGGAATATCGCCCGAAATCTGAAAGAGATGCGTAGAGACTGAGGGCTATACAAGAAACGTCAGAAAGTTTTTTTTAACATTAACTACGATAATTTTTCTATATAAATAAAAGTTTTTTGTTTTTTTCCCATCATACGATTTTGCTAGATTAATCGAAATATGTCCTTTCAGCCAACATTCCCTATTCACTAAGTGCTAAAAGTCCGATTTTTAATAATTAATTACACGAAAACCCAGAGTCAGATATTTTTCAAAAAATTATTTTATAAGTTTTTGTTATCGATTAATAACATATTAAAAATTCATATTTTTAATCCAACATTGCCTTGATGTCCGAACAACCTTAAGGACGTTCCCTAATATAGCTCAGATGCAGTTCGCTCTTTCCCCTACTCGAACATGCGCAGAAATGCAAAAATATTTTCACTGCGTCGTTTCTCGGATCTGACAACATTGCATTCTTACCGATGCTAAAAGACAAAGAATAAAAAAAAACACTTCATGAAACAGCTCAATGCGAAATTCCAGATGAGAACAGTATAGTTAGGTTGAGAGAATTATTTAAAAATTTCAAATGCACCAGCTGCAAAAGTTTTTTAGATATGAAAAAATTGAGCAATTTTAGTGCGACGTTGTCAAGTCGCCATCTCTCAATTGTCTGTCATGAGAGAAAAAATGAAAACCATCAAAAGTACCTAACTTTTAACATTTTTCATACAAAACGAATACCACTTGATACAATTATTTTAACAGGAAAATATTTGTTATATCTTCAGTTAATGATTCACAGTTTTTCAAAATAATATCAAGAAAATTGCGATTGTTATTTAATGAAACAGTCGCTTTAACATCAATCGGGATAGGGTTCGCGTGTTAAATATGCAAATTTCAATGGTCAATATTTATAAATTTAGTCCCGCAAGAACTATTGAGAAAAATGTCTAGCATAAAGGACACTTATAAATATGTGTATTCAAAGTTTTAAAAGGATTGTACGAAATCGATTTATTAGGGAACGTCCTTAAAGAAATATTCAATTTTATGTTCCAGCTGAGATAGTTGCCTATCTAAAAGGCGCGTGGATTTTTAGTCTTTCTCTTTGATATTAAGAGATCAAACTACACACTTAAAATCTCTCAAATAATCCATTATTCTCAAAAGTCTTTTAATTTAATTATTTTAATTCAATTTTACAAGACAGGATTTAGATAATTTTGTAATTTTCACTTTAATAGTTGCAAATGGCGACACAGTCTCTATAAGTCGTAAAATCCCATGTTTAACGGGTGATATTAAAAGTTTGATTAGCAAAAAGAAAAAATGTCGTTTAGGAAAATCAATTAATGAAATTAGAAAGCAAAACGATACTTTGAATGAATTTTGTTCATGAGAAGAGCTGAGCTTGTACGGTAAGAGCCAGGGGATGAAGAGGAGGTTGGCTGGAGAACCATGACGTCACCCACAATGTTGTTTTGGGGCTGCCCCTTCTGTCCCCCCCCCTTGGGGGAGGGAATCGATACAGGATACTCTCTCTCGCTCTTTACCCGAAACTCCTGTGGGATTTCGGGGGGATGAGAGGGGTGGTGCATGCACACACGGACGGCTCTCAGCTCTAATTGTGCACACTTCCGGAAAGTGAAAGAGAGAACTGGAGAATTGTGCTGGATTTGCTTCCAGGGATGAAAGAGTGAATGAATATTAAGCCCATCACCCCGTGATAAGGAAACGCTTTTGTGCGGCGGATCTCTCGGAAACTTTCTCTGAATTTAATTGTCAAGCTAGAAAAGTGTCTTTGTTCTTCTGTCAGGATGAAAGAGAGAAAGAGAGAAAAACTCGATAAATTTCAAAGAATGAATCAAATGGTCTCCAAGAGCAAAGGCGGATTAAAAAAAAATCGCTTTGAATAAGAGCAAAAAACAATTAATTGGAAAATTCCTAGTGACCAACTTTTTTCTGCCTTGCTGACTGAATTCTTTCAAAGAGTCTCAATAGTCAGATATATACACTGAGGTTCAAAAAAAGTGGAACACTCAGATTGATTCGGTGATTTGGTGTGAAAAGAGGGCCTGTCGCTGGTCTCCTTGACATCAACCCTAATTCCCTTAAGGTAGTTCTTTCACAAATCCAAAAATTCAAGAAGTCTTTGAAACTTGGAATATAAGTCATTAAAAGCATAATACACATACTGTTAAAATTTGAAGACGATTTACCACCCCAAACATGAAATAATTGCAATTAAAAATGACATTTTTTACATAGGGTAGACAGGGAAAGGGTGGGGATATGATCATTATTTTATTTTTTTTCATTGAAGGACTTTCACCATCCTGATGAAAAACTAATATTTGTTAGAATAATATATTCGGAGTAACTTAAAAAAAAAAATTGAAATTATTTACCTCTTAGTTTTGATAAAAAACAAAAAAATATATTTGGGCGATTATTTTTAGTGGAGAGGATATAAGCACAATGGCTTGGAAACGATCCGGCAAGTATGTGTGTATCCATATAGAGATTTCTTAGGCTGAGTGGTACAGTCACGTTAAAAAAACATAACCTAAAATTTTAGTTCCGTTCAAACTTATAGAGTTGTTACTAGGCTAAAACTTTTTGTGTGGATTATCGCGAAAGAACCTCCTTAAACACTTAGGTTGACTGTTGAATTTGAGTTGCTGTACAATGCCGATCCCTCAATACCTCCAATAGTATGAATCGGTCATATCTCTCATTGAAGCTCTAATTCGACCAGATCCCGGACTCCTGGCATAAGAGTTTGTTTTTCTATATCGTTTTTCAGCTCTGTGGATACTTCCAACCGATGCTTTAAGTCGTTGAGCGACATACCGCGATCTTCCATCATTTATTAGAGCTACAGCTTGAGCTACTTCCTCGGTCTTTAGAGGCATTATGCTTGGACAATTGGACTTCTTTTGCACCACAGTGTATAATATGTTGCACCTTATTTGTGTAATTGCCTATTTCTGGAAATAGTTAACATTTTGCTGAATTCATGATTAAAGTAAATCGCTTGTCGGTTTTCCGAATTAAGAAATGTCATTGACATAATCAAATAATAAGCAAAGTTTATTTAATATTTTAAACATAGGTCAACTCTAATTAATAGACCACAGACATTTAAGGGGCAGCACATGGCAAAAAATAAAAATCTAATTTTTGGTAAATATATTATATACTCTGGTTAATTTTTAAATAAAAGTTTTGTTTTATAAATAAAAATAACATAATTTAGATATGCATTTTTGTTTATTTTAGATAAATAAAAATTTTAATATAATATACAACAGGCTGATTCATCGATCTGTCCTCTCTTTATAACTCTTATAACTCTTTTATTTTAATTCAGAGAAAAACTTTCAAATATAATTTATATAATAGATTATTGACTTGACTATCTACGTACCATATGCATTTGTATCAGGGCAGCAACAATATGTAACTTTATATTTCTTAATGGAACCCCCTATATATTTTATTTATTTTGATAGTAAATCAGATCCCTTAAAAAGTGAATAAGTAATAAGGGGTCTAAAATGATCAATTAAGAAGTTATTTACCTTTATTCGTTGAATGATATTTTCGTATCATGTTATTATTAACAAAGTAAGTTATGGAACGAATAAAGCTAAGTAACTTAATTTATAATTTTAGACCCCTTATTACTTAATACTTTTTTAAAGGGAATCTAATTTACTATCAAAATAAATAAATATATATGGGGTGTTCCATTAAGAAATATAAAGTTGCATATTGTTGCGCTTAAACGGAGCACCCTGTATACAAATGCATATGGTACGTAGATAGACAATAATACTATATATCATATAAATTATATTTGAAGAGTTTTTCTCTCTGACTTAAAATAAAAGAGTTATAAGAGTTAAAAGAGAGGACATACAAATGAGTCACCCTGATATAGTTTGATTTCCTTTACATAATTGAAATTGTCAATGGGATTTCTTAATTTCTGAAATCGGCAAGCGATTTGCTTAATTCGTTTATTTGGCAAAATGTTGCCTATTTCCAGAAATAGGCATCAAATTTTTAGCAACAAAAAATCTGAGTGCTCTATGATAGGTAAAATGAAAAATTTCTTTAAGCTGAAACAGTATCGAGTTACATGTCACAAATCATCGTTTCGTTTCATTTGGTTTTTAAACAATTTTTCTTACTCTAATTTCTGAATTTATTATTGAATAAATTTTTTTAATTTGACTTATTTTGACATGGCACTGAAGCCCTTATTACTTAGGGGTTGTTGGAACATCGAGATAAGGGTTAATAATATTATTTTCTTGAAAAAATCTCATTTGAGATGGGTCTCCAAGCATTCTCTTGCCACAGTGAACGAAATTCAGAAGCGAGCAATTAAACTAAAATGCGAGACCTGGCCCTAACTAACTCATTTGACTCCCTGGCTTACTGAAGAATCGTATCTGGCCTTTCCCTCTACTATAGATACTATCATAGTGTTTGTTCAGTCGGGTTGAAATCAATTATCCCCCTTAAAGCCCTCTTTGCGAGAAACACGCGGTTTTCGAACGGTCAGCATCCCTTCGCTATCAAATTGGATAAAAATCGAACAAGCGCTTTCGCGAACTCTCTATGACTCCAGAGACTGGAACTCTCTCCCAGCCACCGTCTTTCCCGCGAATTATAACATTCAGCTGTTTACGACCCGCACCTCCAGATACCTTCGACTCTTACCCAGCCCATAAACTTCTTCTTTTCACGAGGAAGGAGCCATCCCAGGCCTTTAGGGAACTCTCTCATCAATTTCATTAAAAAAAAAACCCTAAACCTAGTGAATCTCTACGCGGTTTTCTTTTTCGAAAATTGCAGTTCATTCGATTTGATTGATTCTTCATCTTCCAATAAAAGAGAAATAAACAAGAAGACTTGGCGTTGATATCTCGGAATTGGCAATGAGAGAGCCAGCCGAGTCTTTTCTTTCTTGTAGATGAAGCTGGGCGCGGAAGGAAGGTTGATTCGAGCCATTATCCAACGGTAAGAAACGAGCCCGACAGCCAAAGGTGGCTGTTTCCCCTATCAATTCCGGGAACCCTAATGGACCAACCCTTCTCAACAATCAATAACCTCCCTAAGTCACCTTAAATTTCAACTCTCTATCTTAGTCTGCACTCTACAGCCAACAAATTAGAGTCCCAATATCTCCACACCAAATGAAGATTTCCACTGTCTATTATCATTGCTTTAACTAATAACTTCAAACTACAACCCATATATAATAAACTATTTAATTTATAATAAACATTTAACATTTTAATCAGAACAGCTATTTGGTCCTGAATTAAAAATGTTACAATTTGTTTGCTGGTCTATCAATTTACCAAAATATTCTTATTAGATTATATATGTGCATTTATTTAATAATTATATTATTATTAAGTGTTACATTATAAATGGATTAATATAAAAAATTCAAAGTGAAAGTGTAATTTTACTTGACCAAAAGATTTTTTTGCTTTGTTTTTTAGAAATATCTCGAAAATGGGTCAAAAAATGAGGGAAACCCATGGCGCTTTGGTCTAGAAGAAATCATTATAGAATTAACATTGAAAAAATTTGATTTTAAGAGATATTAATTATTTTCTCAAAAAGTCCGTTAGTACGTTACCAATTTTGTTTACGTTCTAACTTAAAAACTAGACTGTATAATATCAAAACGAAATGTCACATGTAATTTGGTTATATTGAGATTAAGAGCTAATTTAGTTAATTTTTGTTGAAATTGAACCCAAAATTAAAGGGGGCGGGGTTCTTAAAATATTAATATTATGAAATTTTCAATCTAAAAACCAAGTTAGCTGAAATTTACTTTGAACGGGTCTTATAATAAAAACGAAAGTTCACCCCTAAAAAATTCTTGATTTCTTTTAAAGATGGATTTAGCAAAAAATAATCCCTAAACACATTATTATTATTTTCCCCGTCTAATATTTTTCCAAAACGAAATTCATTTTTCTAAATTAGTACTTTTATTAACATGATCAGTGGCGGATCATCGGGGTAAGCGGAATGAGCGGCTGCGGGGACCCCGTGCTTTTAAGGGGCCCCAAAAAAGGCCGAATCTGTTAAAGTGTTTTCTTAAACATTGTTTTTTCGTGACGGCTAATAATAATGACCATCTTATTGATTTCTTCTGGGAGATGGTCCAGCCCAACGCTTTTTCCAGCGTTGATCTATTTATTTAATATTTTACCCAGTAGCCTATATTCCCAGTCAAATATTTATTTATTTTTCTTGACCATGGCGGTTTCCTGCCTATTTATTTATTTATTTTTTATTCATTGACTACGGCAACTTCCTGTCTACTTATTTATTTAAATGTTTTTTAAATTATTTATTTTTAAACAACAATTTCTTTAAACCCAGTGACATATTCTATTTATTTTTTGTTTTATTTAATTGATTATTTATTTATTTATTCTTCCCAGTGTATTTATTTATTTATTTTTATTGTTTGGACGACATGCGGTATTCCCTTTTTTATTGTTATTATTATTATTTTATTCTTGGTCGCAGCATACTAAGGTTTCACACCGTTCTGCTGTGGCCACACCCTGAGCCACTCAACCGGATCCTGAGTGGGAGGATCGGAGGGCTATAAGGGGAGATGTGGAGGCCCTATTAAGATAACACTTGTATTCAATTTTGTTAATAAGTACCAAAATTTGGATATAATCGTTCATGGTTCAGAATTTTTTTTATTTTTTGTTTAATTGATTTTGAGGACCCCGTTATTTTACCGCTTAGAGCCTCCACTTGACTTGATCCACCACTGACATTGAAAATTTTTTCAAAATTTCAAAATTTGAACACTTAGAAAATACGAAGTAATATAGGTATAAAATATAAAAAATGTCGCAGAAAAGATCTTAAAAGGTCGCAGGTTCTCCATTCCTGGCCTATACAAACAAATGAGAAACATAAAAGATAAATGTCGATATGAGTAGCTTTAAGAATAAATTACTATAAAAATTCAAGAGAGATGGTCTACTATTAGATCCGAGATGTTATGGATTATTTGTATTATGTGAGAAGGGTTGTTTGTTTTATACCCCTCGGGAAGCGAGCCTGAATGCCAAAATAGTGCAGTCCGGACGGGCCTTGACCTCCTAGGTAGACCACATCTGACATATGTATATATCATAGGAAAAAATTTTTACTAGAATCAATATTCATCATTAAAAAATGTCGCCATCATGTGATTCTAAATCTTAACATACAGTCATATATTTGAATGAGAAACAGTTGAAAGAAAATATTCCTCATACATGCAGTGGCGTAGCCAGAAAATTTTAATGGGGGGGGGGTCAACCACAAAGCAAAATATTTAGTAGGATTTTTTTTAACAAATAGTCCAGTTAAATTGTGTTTTTACCCGGAAAGTGTTGGGCTAGTTGTAATTTCTTTGACCCTCTATGTTTTTGGGTGTGCTGAATCTGAAGTTTGCTAACAAAATTTCGTGACGGATACATTGTCAAAAATGCAAAAAAACGTAAAAAAATCTCATTTTTGGCGGTTCCCAACTATAAAAGTAGTTGTATAATTTTAGGTTATATAACATTTATGTTTTGTTGCTGTTTTATAAGTGCTCCATAACGCTTATACGACATCAATACAACATAACAGTTGTATAACCTAAAATTATACAGCTATTTTGCTAGTAGGGTTTTTTGCTTATAACTCGAAAACTATCAATTTATCGTAAATAACCTTTCTATTCAAAATGAAAGTTCATAAAATTTCATACAAATTTCATAATTTAGCTTCTTTCCCCGACCAATCGTTCGGGCTTAATGACTAGTTGAAAATTGGCGTATTTTTTCCCAAAAACTCGCACTTTTTCGATTTTTTTTCATTTGAAAGAGCACGTTTTCGACAAAGACCACTTGATACATTTTAAACTAGATTAAATTTGATAGAATTTAAACAAAGTTTTACCTTAATTGGATTATGGCAACCCGTGCCGCAATTAAGTTGAATTTTTGAAAAACTGCAATTTTTTTCAAAAAAAAACGCAGTTTTTCATAAAATGAAAACCACTCAACCTAGAAACTTAATTTCTATCTCATTCTTTAGGAAATTTTGTTGACTTGGACTTTTACTTGGACCACTTTTTTGATAAAATTCTTAGATTTATAGATATCCAGAATTTTCCATAACACTTTTGAGGATTCAGATCATATCCTTTGTAGGAAATTATATGAACTTTCATTTTGAAAAGGAAGGTTATTTACGAAAAGCTGATAGTTTTCGAGTTATAAGCAAAAACCGCCAAAAAATGAGATTTTTTTTTACCGTTTTTGGCATTTTTGACAATGTTCCGGTAACGAAATTTTCTTAGCAAACCTCAGATTCGGATTCAGCACACCAAAAAACATATAGGATCAAGAAATCACAACTACCTCAAAACTTTCCCTCGAAGGGCCCTTTAGAGAACAATTTAACTGGACTAAAAAGGTACTTCAAGAAATTAAAAAAGAACATAATTCTTGATTAATGAAATATATTTAATTATGGTTAGTTTGCCATAAGAAACGGTTTGCCGTTGCCGTTACTCACCCCATGAGCCCTGCGCCCTTGTGTGTGTGGGGGGCGGGCCCGCCCCCCCCCGTGGCTACAGCTCTGCATACACGATGATAGGTAGCATTTGAGTGAAATCAATTTCCATTCACAATGGCCAAGTTTCTACGAGTTAATCTCAGAAAACAAATACATCATTAATTTAGCTAGCACTGTGTATTTATAGACCTATTGGAAATCAATCAATCCAGAGCACCTTTATCAAGAAATATGAGTTAAAGAGAAGAAAGGTGATCCGCGTGCGTCCTCAGCCACCCACGCATTCCATAAATAGAAGATTGGAGAAAACAATTTTCTTTCTTATCTGTTTGTGACATGGATCATGGAGATTTCCATTTCGTATGCAGCTTTTTGAAGTTGATTGGTTATATGATCATGGAAAATCATTTATTTGACGTTCGTTACTAAGCCGAGTTTCTTTGAATTTCCCTTATATAAAACCTGACAAGTTGGCTTGGCGTCTTCATCGTTTTCTAATTCCAAATAGTGAACTTCGATTAACCGGCAGGGTTGAGACTGGGAGCATGCCGGATAATCGAATAGACGGATAACAGAAAACGTTAAACAACAACGCAGCAGAATAACACGCGATTTTATCAAAACTAGAGAATTCGTTTTTTTTCTCCGACTATTATTTCACTAAAAATTTAATAACCATCAGAAATTGTAGATTAAATGTTGTACTTTTCAAGGAATAGACGGATAACAGAAAACTTTAAACAATAACTAGTGTCCGACCGAAACAGGATTTTCAGCCGAAACCGAAACCAAAATCGAACCTTCGACCTGGGTCTCAGTTTCGGCCGAAACCGAAACCGAACTTATTTAGACTTGTAAAAATTTGTATTGTATACTGAAATCTAGTATATTTTTTACACATATACAGAGAGGTAACTCGTGCGTGTTAATGAATTGGACAACAGTAATTGAAGTATATGTAACAAAAATATTTATTTATGTTATATGAGTTTTTTATTTGTGTTCACAACATTCTTAAGACTAATGTATTAATTCATTCAGATCTTGTGTTTAGTACTAGTAAATAAAAGAATAACCTAATTATCACTCTTAACAAAGGTTACAATAATTTGACAGTCAACTACTTAATTAAAAAAATAAATAAACATGTTTTAATGACTTAATCTTGTAAGTAAACTTTATCAAAAATCAACACTTACAATTATATATAAAGTACACAGACTCCCTAATATCTGAGTATTTTAATTGTGTTCACAATATTCTTAAGACTTATTTATTAGGTATTTATTGAGATTTTGTGTTTAGTACTAGGAAATTAAAGAATTACCTAGTCTCAACAAAGATGACAATGATTTGTACGATTAAAAAAAGAACTTAATTAAAAAAAAACTGTTATAAAATCAAAAGAAAAAACGAAATATTATTGTTATTACTAGATTAGTAATCAATTTTAGTATTCATAATTAAAAGTCTTATATTGTACTTTAAGAACGGCTCGCGACAATACACGAGCACTAAGTTTCGGGGCGGCCGAGGTTCAAGCCGATTTTTGGCCGAAACTAGATTTTTTGGCCGAAACAAGCCGAAACCGAACCTTTCAGTCGGTCACTAACAATAACCAAGCAGAATAACATGCGATTTCATCAAAACTAGAGAATTCAATTGTGTGTTATTCTGCTGGATTATTGTTAATGGCCGACCGAAGGTTAGGTTTAGGCTTGTTTCAGCCAAAAAATCTTGTTTCGGCAACAGTTTTGGTTTCGGTCAAACAAAACTAGAGAATTCATTTTTTTCTCCGACTATTATTTCACTAAAAATTCGTTAACCATCAGAAATTGTAGAGTAAATGTTATACATTCAAGGAAAATTTTCGTTTTTTGTTTACCTGATACTATATTTACTTACCTGATACTTGCAGTTGTTATTACCATATATGAGAATTGATGAAAATATGTTTTTTAATAGATTTTATAGAACAAGAGTTTCTTCAAATGAAAAAGGAACATTTTCCCTGAAAAGAACAACATTTACGATACAATTTCTGATGGTTATCGATTTTTTATCGAAATAATACTGGGAGAAAAAATGAATGCTGTAGTTTTGGAGAAATCGCGTGTTATTATTATCGGAAAAACAAAGGCTCTTGGGGGACGCTTTAAAATTGAGATGGAGTGCTCGGGCTTCGTGGAGACTTTTCTAAATTTATTTATTCAAGAGGTGACAAAAAAAAATACGTCTAACTAGTACATATTCAACTTTTAAAATAATATGAAACAGATGGTTTAAAGCGAGGGGTGA
The DNA here is from genome assembly GCA_024734495.1 of Forficula auricularia. NCBI lineage: Eukaryota > Metazoa > Arthropoda > Insecta > Dermaptera > Forficulidae > Forficula > Forficula auricularia. The sequence goes on from JALMQS010000070.1 coordinate 11,715,517, forward strand.
ACCGCGACCTAATATCGTGTACACCTACTTTCACTTCCATTTTCATTTCCAAGTAGATGAAGGGGCATTATCTAAGGAATTTCAAAATAATTCCAAATACGGTGTACACCTAATTCCAATCGCTGTTCACCCCTTGGTTTAAAGAGTGACTGTTAATCGAAGTCACATAGTGTTATCTTCCAATTGTGAATATTAATTACTCAGTACATCCAGCAAGCAGGCGAAGACAAGAATAATCATTGATGATGCTGATTAAGTTTTACATTATATAAAAAAAATACTGAAGAATATACTAAAAAATTGACTATTCCTTCTTTTGAATAACTTACAGACTCCAAAAGAAAAAAAATAAGATTCCTAAGATAATCAAATTTAAGTTTGGAATTTGGTTCTGTTTTGATTGAATTTCCATCTCAAGTGCACTTAGCGCTAAGCTTCTTCTATAAACGCTGTCAAATTTTATAATATAAAATATTATCAAAAATAATATGCTTCTTGAATTTTTATATTATATAAAAAAAAATTATTTCTTTTATCTTTTTCTTTCTTTTTCCATTTGCTCTAGGAAATATAATTCTTAAATGGTAATCCCTTTTAGCGATCAAATGGAAATATTTTATTCAGAGACAAGATCTAATGCGTTTCAACAAAATCCAGACCGGATAAAAAAAATGAATTTTGCATTTAACGAATTCATTACCCCTAGAAAAACTATTAATATTTAGGTAGGACGAGGTATTCAGGATTTCGGTCAAAAATAACATCTTTAAATTGAAAGTTTTTTTGCCGAGAGTAGCAGAATTTTTATGTATTGAAGGAGACAATAAAAGAGTGTGTCTTCTGCTGGAATTATAAATTTTATTTATTTATAACGAGACTATAGTTTCGAGGGCTTTGCCCTCTTCATCAGTCTATTACAATTGATTCACAGGAATTAATTTATGTATGAATCATTTCATTCATAAATTAATTCCTGTGAATCAATTGTAATGTCTACTGATTAAGAAGGCATTCATTCATAAATATGATTCATTCATAAATTAATTCCTGTGAATCAATTGTAATAGACTGATGAAGAGTGCAAAGCCCTCGAAACTATAGTTTTTTTTTTTTTTTAATGCAATCGAATGCAAGAAGGGGTGTACCAGTAAATATGCAGCCCCTATGGATCTCGAATGACCCTTGCATTACCGAAGAGAAGGGAAAGTTGATTAAGTGAGAGGGTGTAGACGTAGGTGTCTATGCACTCCGGTTTTGAAGGTTTGAAGATTATAGGTGCTGGGAAAGATAGAGGCTGGGAGAGAGTTCCAGTTCCTTGAAGTCATGGGGATATTTGTATTCGCGAATGAAGTGGTCCGGCACTTTTCTAATTTGACCGCGAGAGAGTGTTGGGAGTCGGCAAAACGCGTGCTACGTGCAAAGCATGCTTTGGGGGAATTATTGATTTTATCTCATCAGAGCACCTGCCGTGATAGTATCTATAGAAAAGGGAAAGGGCAGAGACATTTCTTCGATGAGCCAGCGAGTCGAGGGAGTCGGTGAGGGTAGAATCGTCAATTAGCCTGACAGCTCGTTTCTGAATTGCATCCAGGGTAGCAAGAGAATATTTTGAGGCTCCTCTCCACAGATGAGAGCCGTATTCGAGACAGGGGCGGATTTGGGCCTTGTAGATGGTGAGAAGTTGTGGGGTTTGTTTAAATCGCTTGGACCTGAATAAACCAATCTTCCTTGCTGCAGATTTCGCCACAGAGGAGATGTGTTCATTCCAAGACAGGTCAGATGCGACAGAGACGCCCAACATCTCGTTATAAATAAATAAAATTTATAATTCCAGCAGAAGACACACTCTTTTATTGTCTCCTTCAATAACATCTTTGTTGAGTGAATCAAACTCAAAAAAACATACATTTGTTTTAATATTTCCTTTTGTGAAACCTAACCTAGAAAATTCTCCTCATAAGTTACTTATAATGTTTCACCTAGAACCGACACCTAAATCCTTAAAAATTATTAACATCTTTGTTAATTTCCAAGTTGTTGATCTTTTATAAGACAAACTTCAAGATATTATATTCCTTATTTAGACTCTATAACAGTGATTCTCAACCTTTTTTTTATTGCGGCACACTTTTAACAATTTCAAAATTTGGCGGCACTCTAACAATAAGTTTAAAAGAATTTTACTTAACAATAATACACTGTGTTACTGTGTAAAATAGTTTATGATAATAATTTTCAATATAAAATAAAAGAATAAATACTACAAAGACAACATAATGTTTATTGAGCTATTAATTACAAATTAATTATAAGAATAGATTTAATGCAAAAATTTTAACTTGATGATTTTTGATAATTTGGTTTATATTTGGTCGTAAAAATGATAATGCCACTCTCATTTCGTCATCTACATTTAAAAGTCTCGATCTTTTTTTACTTTATTCGTTTTTATATTGGTTAATGCTGAAAATCCGAATTCCCACAAATAAGATGTAGAAAATTGTAATAATATTTTTAAAGCTTGTTTGGCTCTTATGGGGTAATCGCATCTAATAATAATCCAAAATGAATTAATTGACTCTTCCGAATGTTTTGAAATTAAATCTCGATTATTAAAAAGCGAAATTAGTTCTTCATCTTCTTTCAAAGTTAATTCATATACAGACGTATCCGTTATCACAAATGGATTACGAACCCATCAAAATCTAAATTTTTGAAATAGTATATAAAATGTATATATTTTAAAGCTTATTTATTTAGTTTTACATTAAATTATGTGATCTGAATGGTTGAACCGGAAAAAATAATAATTCATTAGATAATTACAGTACATACAAAATAATTAAGTGGGAGATAAATTTAACCTAATTTATCGCACGGAGAATTTACCACTGCTCGAGCCCTTAAAAAACTTAATAAATTGGACTATATCTAACTTTCTGAGATTTGGCGCGTGATCCCGGCTTATTTTCCTTCTACTCTGTTCTTTTCACGATGGAGGGGCCATACAGGCCTTTAGGGGATGGACCTTCTGGTGTATCTCCTTTTCACATCAATATCAGAAAAAAAAAAAAAAAATTATTCTTTACATTTCTAAAATTTGGCGGCACACTTCACGAATTTCGCGGCACACAAAAGTGCCGTGGCACAGTGGTTGAGAATCACTGCTCTATAATTTCTCTTCTACACAAGAAAAAACAGGCATCAGGGCCGGAAACGTCGTTTCATATACCAGGTCGTTGACGTTTCGGAACGAGGTGTGAACCACGATTGGAATTAGGTGTACACGTCTTTGAAATTACGAATTCGTATGTGTAATTATTTTTGGAATTCATTAGATAATGCCCCTACATCTATTGTCTTCTACTTGGAAATGCAAAGTGGAAGTGGAAGTGACAGATATCAGGTCGCGGTTCACCCCTCGTTTCGAAATTTTTTTCCAAACCGAGACGTGTTCATTATTTTTCTAAATCTTGGAAATCATTTCCGAAGTGAAACTTCTTTAGCAACGTTTCTGTTTGAAAATTTTTGTTACGATAAAGGGGAAATGACTCGATAGAGGGGAAATAAGAATAGGCTAGAAAGAACGCCAGCAAGTATTTTTTTTAAAAATGAGAAGAGCGGGATTCGGACTTGAGCCTACCAATTCTAAAAAAAAACAACATAATAATAACCAATGGACCAGGCAGATCTTATAATTTTATAGCTTAAAATCTAATCTTTTGTTGACTTTGAAAGTGGTATAAGTCCATTTGAGGTCATCAAAAGTATAAATTTCTTTTAATTAATACTTTGAAAACAATTACATTATATACTTAAATCATTTAAATATTTGAAAAACATAAAATGAGCGTAATAACATATACCAATATTTTTAAAACCATTCAAATACAAACCTTGGATTCACTGTGAAACTACATTCCCTTTACTTTATTAATTAATATCATGTTCACCTAAAACCTACACCACTTTCCCTAAAGGATTATTTTAAAGTAATTTTAAATAATGTGGTTTTGGGACCGACTAATTGTGATAAAAATAACCGATTGATAACATTGTCCGTAATTAGAGTACCCGGCTTTCATATACCAGAGGGTGCACAAGCGGACTTATTGCATAATTCTAGTGGAGCCCAGGATATTAGAGTAAAAATGAAATCAGCAAAGCTGAAAGCCCCTGAGTGGTATGCTACCAAGTTGGCTAATCTGGCGACGGCTTGAATACCCTATAGGGGAGTCGCCTTGCTGAACTGACCGGAAATGTCACAGTGAAATTAATACCCAAGAACGCAAGAACTGATCCCTCCACATATCGTGTTACTTTGTGAAAGTATAGTCTGCTTTGACCCATATCACTTTCACTTGCCACTGTTTAAAAAAAAAGATTTGACATTCAAAGTGAAAAATAACACTGCTCGACCAAAAAATAAAGTAAATTTGTATCCGATGTAAACCTAACAATGATTTATACTAGAGTTTTATACGCTGATTAACATGCAATTTCCCAATTTTTTACAACAGTTCAGAGTTTCGAGAT